>CAUYRH010153081.1:0-30080 GCA_963574655.1 Perodicticus potto | reverse complement strand
CTTAAAGAAAGATGGAGACTTTACCTCTTTCATGTTTACATGGATGGAGCTGGAACATAATCTTCTTAGTAAAGTATCTCAAGAATGGACGAAAAAGTATCTAATATACTCAGCCCTACTATGAAGCTAATTTATAGCTTTCATATGAAGGCTATAACCCCATTATAGCACAAGAATATGAGGAAAGGGACAAGGAAGGGGAGGGAAGAGGGAGGATGCGTGAAGGGAGGATAATAGGTGGTATCACACCTACTGTGTATCTTAGAAGGGTACAGGTGAAACTTATTGAATGCAGAATATAAAGGTCTTAACAGGGTAAGACAAAATGCCATGAAAGCTATGTTAACCAGGTGGATGAAAATATTTCAGATTGTATAGGAAACCAGCACATTGTACCCCATAAGTGCATTAATGTACACAACTATGGTTTAATAAAAAAATTAAAATAAAAAGAAATATGAAAACAGGGAGTAGAAGATAACTTGTCAAATAAAGCTTCTAAGAGACAGCACTGGAATTTACCAGGGAAGTGATGGTGAATTTCTAAGTCATGAAAGGAGAAAGAAACAAGCAGCCAGCCCCGCCAGGAGAGGATCAAAGCCAGGAAGAACTCACTATTGCAAAAGAAGTTAAGCTCAATGGTCCACGTTCCCACCATTGACAACTGTAATTCTAAGAGTGCCCTTGGCAATCATAGGCCCTGTGAGTAACACGAGGAGCTTCCTGTAGTACATGTGATGGCACTGTTCCAGAGAAGGTATTCACACTGGGTGCCACATACCCATGGTAATCCAAGCAGTGGTTGCATGGCACCTTTGTGAGGGCTCATTTTCTACAAGATCACATTGTGCACTGGGGTCCAACAGCCCCTGTACTGACACATTCCTGGAGCCCTGGGTCCCATACCTGTGTATTGTGTCCCCAGAACTCTAGGCCACATGTTGCCTTACAGCCTGGGGAATGAGAGGCACAGTGCCCCATTGAGGCTGACCCTGTAACAAAAGAATAAAACTAGAAATTAATAATGAGAAGAATCTTGGAAAACATACAAAAGTGTGGAAATGGAACAACATTCTCAGAATGACCAATGGGTCAATAAAGAAGTTAAAAATAAAATTAAAAAATTAATTTAAACAAATGAAAATGGAAATATAACATAGTGAAATTTAATGGGATATTGCAAAAGCAATAAGAGAGAAATTTATAGCAATAAATGCCTATGTCCAAATAGGAGAAATACTTCGCATTAGCACTTCAACAAACTATAAAAGCAGAACAAGTCAAGTCCAAAATTAGTAGAAGAGTGGAAATAATAGAGATCAGAACAGCAAGTAAATTGAGACAAAAATACAGAAGATCAATGAAACAAAAAGTTTATTTTTTGAAAAGAAAAAATCAACAAACCTTAGCTAGGCTAATTGATAAAAAAAGAGAAAAGAGCCGAATACATAAAATAAGAAATGAAAAGGAAGGCTTAACCTCAGAAATACAGAGAAGCATTATTAGAGACTATTATGAAAACCTACACACCAATAAATTGAAAAACCTAGAAGAAATGGGTACCTTTTTGGAAATATACACCCTACCAAGCTGAACCATAAAGAAATAAAAACATCAACAAACCAGAATCAGTAATGAGATCAAAGCTGTAAAAATTCTCCATGAAAAGAAAGGCCTAGACCTGAGGGATTCACTGCTGAATTCTACTAACTACTTTAGAAAGAATTAATATACTATTACTCAACTCTCTGTAAAAATTGAAGAGGAAGGAATACTTGCCAACTGATTCTTTGAGGCCAGAGTTACCCTGACACCAAAACCAGACAAGGACAAAAGACAAAAAGAGAATTGCATTTGCATAATGAAAATATATTGAGAAGTTCTCAACAAAATACATTGACCATTCAAGGGACAGTGAAATATTGGTTAACATATAAAGGTGGTCAACATAAGGAACTAGGACTCCTGTACTGATATGTATATGTACTTTAGCTTTCATTAGAGAACATCATACAAAATCTTATGTAATCAAAACACAGTAGGATCACATATATATAGTATCATATAAAATTGATACATTTATTATTTTCTCATGGTTTAATCATTCTTTCTGAAAAAAAAGTCCATCTTGATCTGTTTCTTTTTCTTATTACAAAGGTTAATGGAGAAAGCACTCTCAATGATGGTTATCCCACACTGCATACCTGAGCATTTTTCCCCAGCAAATCACTTCAACTTCACTATTATATGCCTGACATCCTCTTCTTTTGGAGTCTCTGCAATTTCTACGTCATCCTCAGTTGGTTTTTCCATTTCATCAGCTATTTCAAGCACTTTTACACTGGTCTATACTTCAGTCAATATCACTTGGAACATTCCTTGTTGGTCTGGTTCATTACAGGTAGTCACCTCATCATCCATTGGAACAGTTCCTTCAAAATCTACTCCTTCGAATTCTGCGTCACAGGTGGACTTTCTGATGGGGGCTCCAAACATGGTGTTCTTGAGCTGTGAGAAACCAAACTTTCTTGAAACACTTCTGTATCATTTCCGGATGAATTCTAGTCCAAGCAGAACTTATCCAGAGGGTAGCATCCCGAGTATTAAATTGATATAGCAGATGAAGTTACTTCCACAGGTGGACCACAGGTTTTAGTAATGACGGACTGCAGGAGATCAGCTTTGTAGTGTATATTAAAAGTTTTGATAATGCTGTGGTCAAAAGTTTGGGTTTTTGAGGTCATGTCTATAGGCAGAAATTCCAATCTCAAGTTTATGAGATGATTCCCTTGTATGTGGCCAAAACAGTTGTCTACTGTTAGTAAAATAGACCATTTCTTCTTCATTTGTTGGTCAACACTTCTTCCCTGTTACTCAAATAGGATAACAGTCATCATGTGCATTTGTTTAATCTCAAGCACTGGGAGGGTATGTCTTCAGGCTTCAGGTTCTTGAATGTGCATAGCTTTGCCAACTTACCAATCAACAAAGGCATTATTTTCTGTCTGAGCTAGTGCAAAGTAGAACTTTGTTTTCAAAGTGAAACATTCTTTGAAAAGTTTTCCATTCTTTTATTTGTCACCCTTCATGATGAGGCTCCTGTTAGGCATCATCTTGAAAAAGGGTCTACACTCATCAGTATTAAAGATGTCATCTTTGAAGCTTCTGGTGAAGTCTGTGAACTTTTTGATGAACTCTTCCACGACTTCTACCGGAAATTCTTTGGATTAACCATGCAAGACAGTGTCACAGATAGTCAAAGTTTAAATTTCTCATGTTAACCACTTGATGCTTGGACTCCTGCCACTATGAATCCCTGTATTTTTTAATCAACTTCTTGGATGACCTGTCCGGAGTTTTGGGTGTTAACTGCCCTCATTTGTTTGAACCAGCTTTATATGGCTTCATTGACTTCATGTAGGGAAGTTTTCCTCCTGATCCACTGTAGTCTCTGCTTTCCTTACCATATGTCTCCAAATACTCATGTTTATGTTTTTGGATATTGCTACCTATGGTCTTTCATACCAAAATGTTTTGCTCTCCTTTGGTTGCTGCTTTCCAGAAAATATAGAAGATCAACTGTTTTCATCAATGTCACCTCTTTGAGTTATATTCTTTGGGCCATTGTGCCTTGATTAACTGTAACTGATTTTTTAGTAATTGTAGAAGACCAGTCCTTCACATTGAAAAAAACTTCTACGACACATGATAGACAAGAGAATGTTAGGCCTAATCCAACACATGGTAATAATAAAACATGAAAAAAGAACTTACACTAAAGAAAATATAACACAACAAAAAAAAGTAGAGCCTATACCCGTGGTTTAGAGTGAACTCCAGTAGTCAAGTTATACAGGGTAAATTAATACTGTGTGTCACTATCCAAAGGGTAAATATACAATTTGCAGAGGTGGTCAATATAAGAATGTTAGTCTTTGAGTACGTGTGGTGCACATATGGTCTATGAAAATAAAGTCATAAGTGTTCAATGTAGGGAGATGATCAACCATGGAAGCTCTACTGTACTTCAATGTGACTCTTCTAATAAGACATTTTCACACATAACTACATCAAAGCTCTTTCCACTGTAGACTGCTGGATCAAGACAAGAATGCCCACTTTTGCAGTTATCAATCAACATATTAAGTTTTGGCCAGAGTGCAAGAGAAAGAAATAAAGGGCATTTAAATTGGAAAGGAAGAAGTCAAAATAGCCTGTTTGTAGAGCACTTGTTCTTATATTTAGAAAAACGTAAGGACACCATTAAAAAACTGTTATGACTGACAAATTAAAGTTGCAGTACAAAAAATAAACATACAAAAATTACTAGCATTTCTATACATTAAACAACATGAAAGAGAAATTGAGAAAGCAATTCTATTTACAATAGCTATAAAAAATATAAAAAGCTAGGCATAAACACAACCAAAAGAGCTAAACATTTTTACAAGGAAAACTAATATACTGTTAGGATAGAAATTGAAATAGAAATACAAAAAGAAAAAGAAAGACATTCTTTGCTCATTCACTGGAAGAATCAATATTATTAAAATGTCAATACTACTCAAATGATCTATAGATTCAAGGCATTTGCTATCAAGATACCAAAGGCACTTTTCACAGGAATAGAAAGAAAATCTGAAAATTTATATGGGAACACAAAAACAAGACCCTAAATGGCAAAAGTTAATACTGAGCAAAAGGACCAAAGCTGGAGGCATCATACTGCATGACTTCAAAATTTATTACAAAGCTGTAGTAACAAAAATAGCATGGTACTAGCATGAAAAAAACACACATGAACTAATGGAAAAGAAAAAAAAAACAGATATACTTTTGCATACTTGCAACCAACTCATTTTTGACAAAGGCTCCAAGAGCTTACAATGGGGAAAGAACAGTTTTTTCAGTAAACGTGGCTAAGAAAACTGGATAATCATATGCAAATGAATGAAAGACCATGATATATCACCATGTACAAAAATAAAATCAAAATGGATTAAAGACTTGCATTTAAAACCTAAAACTATGCAATGACTAGAATAAAACACTAGAAAAATACTCATGACATTGGCCTGGGCAAAGATTTTTTGTGTAAGACTTCAGAAACATAAGAAACCAGGACAAAAAATAGACAATGAGGATTACTTCAAGCTAAAAAGCTTCTGAACTGTAAAGGAAACAACCAAGAAAATAAATACATAACCCACAGAATGGGAGAAAATATCTTTAAACTATTCATCTGACAAGGGATTACTAACAAGAATATATAAGAAGCAAAATATGTAAATAGACCTTTCTCAAAAAGACATACAAAATGGCCAACAGTTATACTAAAAATGTTTAACATCTTCGATCATTAGAGAAATGCAAATCAAAACCACAATATGATGGTAATCAGTCCATCAAAGGGATATCTGATCCTGGTGTTTATTGCTATTATGTTCACAATGGCAAGGACATAGAATCAACCTAAGTGACAGTCAGCAAAGGACTGGATAAAGAAAATGTGGTATATATCACAGTGGACAATGGACTACTATTTATTCATAAAAATAATGAAATCATGTCATGTGGGGTAACATGGATAAAACTAGTGGTTATTATTTTAAGTGAAATAAGCTAGAAACAGGAAGACAGGTATCACATGGACTCATTCATATATGAGAGCTAAGAAAGTGGATGTTATCTAGGTAGAGAACAGAGTGTGATTCTTTCCAGGCTGGGAAGAACTGAGCAGAAAAGAACAATGGGTGGTTGGTTAGTGAGTACAAATACAGAGATAGAAGGAATGAGTTCTACTGTTGCTTAGCATAGTAAGGTGACTATAATCACTTTAAAACAAGTGTAGACGCAGCATCCTGATAATTCATAGAAATGAATGCATTAGGAAATATTAGCAACTAAATAATTATGATATATAAAAGCCTTTTTATCACATGCTTTATTTATTATGAACTTTTTATTAATTTGCAGTCTTTAAGCATTACTATCTTTTTTGAATTAATAAACTGAGGGAAATATTTATTTCTGATATAGCAACTATCTGGGCCTATTTCATGTATCTAGTATTTGCCTTCCTTATCTAGTGTGAGGGTCAATCCCAGGACTTCGCTCAAGTATTTTGAACTAGAGTTGCTTAGAGAAGGTAAACTTAGAATATAGCTAAATTGGTGATGCCCTGTTTGAAATGTTATGATTTTCATCTTTTGTTGCCCTCAAGTAGTACACTCAGATTCTAGAATGATTGCTTCCAAATAAAGGATGAATGATTCTCTTTCTGATCTAAATATTCAATTAAAGCTCTATCTCTTTCATCAATATCCCATTGATTAATATTGAGAAGAACTGAGAGCCTCTAATATTCAAGTTTAAGCATTATAAAGACCCACACTCTATTTTAATTCTTCCTGTATATCTAATAAGTACAAATTATAATGAGGAAGGAACACAAAAGGTTGGAGCCCAACATAAAGCTGATAGTGAGAATAAACAGCTGGATTCTAATGTGTGCAATCTATCATCATGACCCTCAGAGTGAAATAGTTATTTTTTAAATTCATGAATAATAATTATCGTTGAGCAATAGTTACATGGCAGACACTATATTAGACATTTTGTATATACTGTACAAAGACTATCTTGCCTTGTTTTCCAACTGGCTTTTGTAATGCTAAAGTCAAAAAAAAGGGGGGTGCTGTGGCTAAAAAAATGTCAGAAAGTTGATTATTAAGCAAAAAGTAAATGCCTTTAACAGTGGGAAATGTATGCTGAAGCATTTGTATGCAAAAAATAGTGATGTCTTTAAAGCACTTAAAAAAAAGAAAATAAAAAGAAAAATAAGTATACAAAGGGCATAAAAATATATGAAACAATGTTGATAAGCAAAATGAGAAATTTTGCATTTTGAAAGATCACTATGGCAACCTGACTGGGGAAAGACCAATGGATTAGAGGGAGTGACTGGGGGCACTGAATTCACTCCCTGTCTTATTTTTGCTGTTATTTAGTAATGCTGGGCACTAGCTTTTCCTTGCTTCTCCTCTCCAACAACTGACACTTGTTTCTCTGCATTCTTAGTTCCTGGCTGACAGCCTGAAACCTCAGGCCTATATGTTTGGTTTCAAGCTTCACCCATGTTTAGAAATGCTTTCTGATAAACGGCCCTACCAAAGATTATCCTACCAACTAACTGTGGCCCATATCAGCCTCATTTACCACTGGCACTGGAATTTGTTGCAATGAGGACTAGCCCTCCAGCTGACCTGACTACTTAGCTCTGTCCATTCTTACTTAAAGTTTACTTCTCCTTTTCATTGATCCAGGTCTCTGAAGGATCAGAATCCTTACAACTGAAGCTACTCTTTTAATCTCTGTGAACTTCTATTAGCAAAGAAACATTTCATAAAGGGTGAGTTATACATTATTTTTAGAAAATTTATAATTCATCATGGAGAAAAAGAGACATAAAAATTATAATCTCTCAAAATCGTTATTTTAAGATAAAAAACTCTTCTCAGAGAGATCAAAAGAAAATAATGTTTAGACCATTGCTTTTAACCTTGTAAAGATTCTTTCTAACATCTTTGCAAACCTATTTGAGTATTCTCAATATTTTAATGTAAATGGCAGAGACTAGGGTATAGTATGAGTAATGAAAGGTTGCGCTATGTTAAGTAAATATCTAAAAATTTCACAAGCTTAAGGCAATGAAAAGTTATTTTTTGCTCAACATTCAGGTCAATTCCTTGCAACAATCCAGTACGGCTCTCCTCTTGGCAGTCACTTGGGGATTCTGGCTGTTTAAGTCTTGTGGTTTGCTAACATCAGCATAAGACTTTCTGGGTTGCTGAGCACATGCAAACAAAGCAACTGAACAATCCCGTGGTTTTTTCCCTGTCCCATCCTGGAATGGTATAGATTCAATCAACATTTCATTAGAGTCAACAAATCACACAGATCTATCCAGTGACAAGTAGGCTGAGCAGGGAAAACTTAATGGGAACTAGGAGTCTAGAATAAAGGGGGAACATTATGTTAGTGAACAAATATGATGTTAGTTAGCACCTAACATATAGAGACTCAAGAAGTACGTGAAGGAAGGGCTTAGAGAAAGGGAAGAAGCTAAAGAAAATAGGCTTATCTCTGGAATTCAAGGAAAATATAATATTTTGAAATTTTTAAGAAAGGTCAAATAAAAGCAAAGGTATTTATTATAATGGATTTGAGATAGTATCAAGTAAGCCAAGATTTTGTTAGGTGGTTTCTTCCATTTTTAGGTTGTTCACAGTCTCCCTTCCTATGGGAAAATAAGAAGGCATTTGCTAGGCCAGTAGCTGCCCACAAAGTGCCAGATGCTGTGCTGATCTGTCCTAGAAAAGATACCAGATGCAATATACAAACAAGGATTTGGGCTACCGCTTGGTTAAATTTATGATGGTTCATCATTATCTACCGTGGTCCATTTGTTTATTTGTTCTTTTGTTGTGGTTGTTTTAATGGAGCACACTATTTAAATGGGGACATAATGGAACCTATTTTATGTCTTTGAGGGTGACATTTTAGTCTACCAACCAGGATGTGGTATTTACTGAATTTGCTTCACATGCTCACTTCTAACCAATTACTGATAAGGGAAATAAAATTACCCTGATTAGCCCAGACCAACCATGGTCCAGCTATTTCAAAACATACAGTTCTAAATACATTCCCTGAATATATTAAAACTTTTTTAAAGGTGGTTTTACACTTGCATTTTAAACCTTTATTTTATTTTGGGATCTCAGCCTATCTATTCCTACATTTAATAAAAAGACTCTGGGAAACAGGACAGGTACTGCATTATTCTCTGCTGCCCTCCTAGGCACATAGAACGGTGTATGCCCTTCCAGGCTTCCAGTCTTATGCACTAAGCTTGGTGTAAGTTTCATTCTTTCCTCAGCACTATCTCCCTTGCTGGCACTGTCTGAGTTTGGGGTCAACTAAACACTCGACAACATTTTAAAACATGCATTTAAAAATCTAATAACACTTCCCTTTTTATTGGAAAATGTAGGAATTTCTTGTGATGATGTCAGTAGATGTTAAATTCATTCAAACTTATTCATATCAAGTATACAAAAAAAGATACGGCTCTAATGTTTAGCACGTGAAAGCATTGTGGAAATGCTATTGTGCATTAGTCTGGATCCCAGTAATTGACCATATTTACCCTCAGATAGACAAAAGTATATGCTATATATGAAGAGCGGATTTTTGGGGTAACTGTACAGGTATGAATTCACCAAAAGTTCCCCCTGGTTTTGCTATCACACTCTTCTGATTATCCACCCACATTGAAGTGGTTGTGCAGGGGATTCTAACCCTTCCCTAACCACACATAGTGAAACATGGAAAGCCCAGAGTAGTAGGTATCACACATAATGTTCACTACTAGTGGTTAATGTAGAGAAATTGTCAGACCCTGTTCTACTTGTCTATCATTCAAAAAACTGCAGACTGACTGGATGTCTGGAGCTTGTCACTCAGGATAACAGAACAAGAGGATCCAGCTGCTTCAGACCTTGTGCAGCCCACCCAAGTGGCTGAATCAGTGTATTTTGCCACAGCTTCAACCAGGACACAGGTTACCAGGAATTAGAGTAGTGTGGAGATCTCATAAGAGTTACCTGATATATCCACCAAACAGATTAAGTAGCCTCTCAAAAATAGTTGTGAAATACTATATGCCACACTGCATTTTATTCATTTCCTATTTTCTCTTGATGTTCCTTCTGTCTTTCTAGTGAAATTCAAACACTTAGTCTTAAATTGTAGTTCCTTTTACTATCAGTGAAAGAAATATTAACTGGGATAAAATGTTCCACTTCCTTCATAGTTGATATTATTGTGTTTTAGAAGATTAGTTTGGATTAGGAGGTGAATCAGTTTTATCAAAGAATCTGTCTTATATTTAATCTCAATACATGTGAAAAAATTAATAATCTTAAGATTTTGCAAATGTTTCTTTTGAATTGTTAGATTTGTTAAAAGTGGGCTTGTGAAACATCTGGGCTTTAGAGATTATTATTGCATCCTGTGAAAGTAAACTTTCTCTATAAAGGAAAGACTTTACTTGTGAGAAAGGCCTCCAGCTTTTTCTACAACTGTACTGATTTAATTTACTCTTATCCACACTGTTATATGGCAGAAAAATAGAGGAGAGGCAGGGTGTTCTCCAGGTTAGCCTCTTGCTTATCATAGTAAATGATTAAAGGTGTTACTGTTACTCTTCTTAAAATTTTCTTCTAGTTTTATTGAGGGTCAATTGCAAAATAAAATTTTATATATTCACAGTGTAGAAGGTGATGTTTTGATATATATACCTACGTTATAAAATGATATCATAATCAAATTCATTAACATATCCAGCACCTCATATGGTTATTTCCTATGTGGAGAGAATATTTAAGATCTATTTTCTTAGCAAATTTCATGTATACAAAATGCATCATCAATTAAAATCACTGCAAGGTATATTATCTTAAGAATTTATTCATCTTACTTTAGTAAAACCTTGTATTCTTTGACCAACATTTCTACTCTTTCATCTATGAGGTTGACAGTTTTAGATTCTGCTTATACGTGAGATTATGCAATATTTATTTTTCTGCCCCTGACTTATTTGATTTAGCATAATATCTTCCAGGTTCATCCACATTGTTTCAAAAGACAGGATTTCCTTCCTTTAAAGGCAAAATATTCCAGTGCACGCGTATGTGTGTGCAACACCTTTTCTTTACCCATTCACTATTGATGGATGTTTTGATTGATTCCTTATCTTGTCTGTTGTAAGTAATGATACACTTAACATGGGAGTGCAGTTATCTTTGTAAGATGCTGACTCATTTCTTTTGGGCATATACACAGAAGTGGGGTTTCTGGGCCGTAGGTAGTTCTAATTTCAATTTTTTGAGAAGCAACCATACTGTTATCCCCAACGGCTCTGTCTGTTTATATTTCCACCAACAGTGCACAAGGGTTCCCTTTTCTCCACATTCTTTCCAACATTTGTTATCTTTAATCATTTTGATAACACTCATTCTAATAGGTGTATTGTGATATATCATTGTGATTTAACTTCATTTCTTTGATGATTAGTGAGGTTGATAATTTTTTTATATACTTGTAGGCCATTGTATGTCTTCTTTTGAGAGATGTATATTCTTATCCTTTGCCCAGTTTTAAACATATTATTTGTTATTTTTATTTTTTTGCTGTTAAGCAATTTGAGTTCCTTATATATTTTTGATATTAACCTCTCATATGTATAGTTTGAAAATATTTTCTCTCATTTTGTAGTTTGTATTTTCACTCTGTGGATTGTTTCCTTTGCTGTGAAGAAAACTTTTGGTTTGATCCAGTCCTGCTTGTCTATTTTTGCTTTGTTCCTGTTTGTCTATTTGTGCTTTCTTGGCTGTGTTTTGGGGCTGATATTCAGACTTGTAGTTCAGATCAATGTCAAGAAGATTTTCTCCCACACTGTCTTCTAACAGTTTAAGGTCTTACATTTAACTATTTAATCCATTTTCATTTGATTTTTGTATATAGCATGAGATAGGGTCTAATTTTATTCATATGGTTATATTTATTGAAAAGACTGACCTTTCCTCATTGTGCATTTTTGACAATTGGCTGTAAATGTGTGGATTTATCTCTGTACTCTCTACATTCTGTTTTATTAATTATTATGTTTGTTTTTGTGCCAATGCCATGCTGTTTTGATTCCTACAGCTTTCTAACAGATTTTGAAGCCAGGGTTTGTGATTCCTATTATTTTTTTCAACTTTTGTTCAAAATATCTTTGGCTATCTGAGGTCTTTCTTGGGTTCTATATGAGTGTTAGAATTGATTTCTCTGTTTCTGTGAATGCTGATAGAGATTTCACTGAATCTGTAGATTGCTTTGGGTAGTGTAGATATCTTAACAATATTCTTCAAATCAATGAACATGGGATCTATATCTGGTTATTTGTGTCTTTTTCCATTTATCAATGTTTTTATAATTTTTAGTTCAGAGCTCTTTGACCTAATTGGTCAAATTTGTTCCTAAGTATTTTATTTTATTGATGCTATTGTAAATAGTTTTTTTGACTCTTTTTATCAGATGGCTTGCTATTAGTGTATGGTAATACTATTGATTTTTGTATGTTAATTTTGATCCTGAAACTTTACTGAATTTTTCTTTGGCTCTTTGTTTGTTGGAGCTGATACTTTATTTTGGCTTATTGTTTTAATTGACTACTCTGATATCTCATGGCTAAGCTGTCTCCTGCTCAGCTCAGCTCTTGACATGAGAGTTTGACTTAATTGTTAATTAACTGGTAATTTTTGTATGTATAAAAAAGACTTTATTTAAAAAATCTTTTTAAATAAAAATTAAAAAGACTTTATTAATTAAAGTCTTTAATTATTAATTTATTAATAAGTCTTTATTATTAATCTATTAATAAGTATTATTTAGTCTTTATTATTAATTTATTCATAAGTCTTTATTAATTGAGAAAGACTTTTTAAATAAAAATTTTAAAGGCTTTATTTAGAAAGCCTTTTCAAATAAAAATTAATCCATCATCTATTTACTTATTTCCTCATTTTCCCTGTGTATACGGTATAAAAAATTTCCTTTTAAATAGCTACAAGTTCTGCTCTGACCATCACCTTAGCCCTGAACCTAAGCCCTGACCTTGTTGATAATAATTTTTAGTTGACACATAGGTATATGTCTATGGAAGGTTTACATGTCTATACAGGTATTGACGCATCTGTATTATTTTTACATACATTTGTGTACATCTTTATACATATTGACAAGTATGCATCTGCATGATGTCTGTATTTGTCTTTTTATTATCTGCATTTCTTTGTCCAGCTAGAATAGTTGAAATTTTTCTCCTTTGCCATTACATATGTTTGTTAGGAAAGAAAAAAATACTTGAGTCTCTTTTATAAGTCAGGATAGGAAAGTCTCTTTTATATCCATCTAAATTATCAAATGTAATCATAAATTAGATGGCTAAACTGAGCTGAGAGCAGAGGCTCTAGATGGAAACTTCATTTGTACAATAAATATGAGCCTGCAAAGAAAGAGAACTTGCCTTCCTTTGGGTCTGTTTAAAATCTGTCTATTTGTGGTGATAGCTTGGAGTTGTATTCCCAATATTCATTTTGCTGAAAGAATCCAAAGAACCATCAAAATATGAGTAAGAAATTTACTTACATATCATTTGTTAGTGACACTTTTAGTTGTTGCTGTGTTGTAGCTATAGTCTGAATATAGGTTGACAGGTTTCGTTTTTTCCTCTTGACACCAGACGTGTGATATCTTTTCCATCATCACTGTTACAACTTTCTGACACCAACTAGGTGTTCTATAATTCAATTGAATTCTGACAGTACTACCCAGAGTTAGTATCAGACCCCATAGTGTTAAGGACTCGGTCCAACAAGACTGCCCCCACTTCAGATGCTAATTGCAAGCATCAGGTCACCGATACAATACTTCTGATCAACTTGCTGTAAATTGGAGGTTTTCATGGCTCCCTCCTCAGGTTAGATGATTTTCTAGAATGGATTTGCAGTAGATTTGCTGCACTCTCCTGGCATATAGATGTGTTTCCCAATTAAGAAGCTCCCATAACCCCATAATTTGGGTTTTTTTTCAGTTTAGGTTTCATTACGTAGGTATGATTGTGGCCATTAGTGATTAACAAAATTACTAGTCCCTCTCCCATCTGCAAAGATTGGGAGCTGAGACTGAAAGTTCCGCACTTATAATTAAGGCTTGGTTTTCTTTTTGACAACGAGCTCTCATCTTGAAACTATCTAAGAGCCTGCCTAGAGCTGCCTTATTAGAACAAAAGATGTTCCATTCATCCCTATCCATCAGGAAGTCCTCCGGGTTTTGGGGGCTCTGTGCCAGGATCTAGGGATAAAGATCAAAATATTTTTTATTTTACCAAATATCAGCATCAAACTTTATAAACTCACATGTTTAAAAATACACAGATATAATTAAGATGCAAAATTACAAACTAGGAAAGTAATGGGGTATGAATATGTTATTGATAACATCAGTTATCTATTCCTGCAATAATGCTGCATAACAACCAGAAAATCTCAGTGAAAAAAACAATCAGCGTTTTATTTAGTTCACATGCCTACCTGAGCTCTTCTGACTCACTCATGTGTCTGTGGTCAACTGATGGGTAGTGAGGTAGCTCTACTCATCTGGACTAGGATGTCTCGCAAGTCTGAGGGCCAGCTGGCTATAACTTAGTACAGAACAGACTTGGCTGGGACAATGGGAGATGATTCAGGTTTACTCTACATGTCTTTTATCCTGCAGGCTAGCAGATATAAATTTTCATGGCAATGGCAGGGGAATGCAAACCAGCAGAAATGCCAACACCTTTTCTAGTGTCTGTATTACATAAGCTAACATGCCATTTGTTAACACAGGTCACATGATTGATCTTCATATGAAGGAGTAGATACAGCATCTTTCCTTGAGTAGGCAGGTATTCCAAAGCTACATGGTAGGAGGACAGGGTGGTGCAAAGATTTGGGCTTTCAGGGTAGCCAGTGCATAACATATAAAGAGTTCCCATACATCTGTGAGAGAAGCCATGAACATCCCAGTAGAAAATTAAGTAAAGACAAAGACATAATTATCAGACAGAAAATATAACCACAGGGCAACTACTACACTTAAAGCATTTTTATAGTGAATTAATAATGATAATAACAATAAAGCTTTATTTAATATTGATGTATGACTTATAGCAATACTATATATATATATATATATATATTTATACTTTTTTTTTTTTTTTTTAGACAGAGTATCACTTTGTCACCCTTTGTAGGGTGCTCTGTGATGTCACAGCTCACAACAACCTCCAGCTCTTGGGCTTAGGCTATTCTCTTGCCTCAGCCTTCTGAGTAGCTGGGACCACAGGTGCCCGCCACAATGCCCAGGTATTTTTTGTTGCAGTTTGGCTGGGGCTGTGTTTGAACCCGCCACCCTCAGTACATGGGACTGGCGCCTCACTCGCTGAGCCACAGGCACAACCTGTAATCCTATATTCTTTAGGGTGGAGAATAATTCAGGTTATTTTTCATAGAAAAATTGTTAACATGTTATTAAGTGCTTTTTCTTAATAGTTTTAACCATATAATCTAGTAAATCTCCTCCTTGGAATACAGACTTTAAAATATTATTAATTAGCATAACTATTCACATAAATTATTTTTCAGTGTTACTTATATGAGTTAAAAATAAAAATAGTCTCCACATCTAACTGCTGGGGAGTGTGGGAAGGTTTATGTGGATTAGGGGCTGGATGTGTGGTCTGGCAGGATGATGGGCACAAGCTGCCTTCTTGCTAGCATGAGAGACAAGTGCTTGGATGTCTGATCAAACTCATACAAAGCACAGGGCGGTCCAAAAGTCACCCCCAAAGTCTCCATACATATGGAAAAGGGAAGTTGTAGCTAAATGTGGTTTTATTTACAAAATATTCATTACAAAATTTTGAAAAATGTTTAAAAAACATTCTCTACATGTTGGCCACCTCTTTGTAAAATTTCATAATGAATATTTTGTAAATCAAGGTACACTATTATTTTAATTAAAGTAATTGCAATTTATTGAGGACCATGCTACATCTCAAGCATCAGGGACTTTAAATATACTAATTTATTTACTTTTCATAAATTACAAGGTAAACATTATTGTTTCTATGTTACAGATGGCAGAATTGAGGATCACAGAAATTCAATTATTTGTCCATTGTCCCACAGTTAGTTGAGTGGAAAAGCCAGGACAACAAAAAGGAACTTCCTGACTCCAAAACCAATGTACTTTGCACAGTTCCACAGAATAAAACACTCATTTCATTTTCTGCACCTTGGATAATAAATATGCAGAGTGACCCTGGATTGCTGAAATGGGATGTGGTACTACAGTTTCTCAGGCACGTACACAAAACCTAGATTGGGTCTTGCTAATTGTAGAAGGAAGACTAATGGCCCTGAAGGTGTTCATGTCCCCATCCCAGACACCTATGAATATATTACCTTGGAAAAAGGACTTTTTCAGATGTGACAATGTCAAGGATTTTGAGAAGAGATTTTACTGGATTGTTCAGGTGTGCCCACCATAATCCCCAGGGTGCTTGTAAGAGAGAGGCAGAGGAATCATATCAGAGAGGTGAGGATGGCAAAGTTTAAGTGATGTGAGGAAAGGGCCATAAACTAGGAAATATGGGCAGTCTCTAAAAGCTGGGAGAGACAGGGAAGCCACAGGAAGAGTGCAGGCTTGTAGGCTCTCCAGAACTGTAACATAATAAATTTGTGTTATTTTAAGACACTAACATTTTTTATAGCAGGATCTGAAAACTATGCACTTACATACTTGTTCTGTTTAAATTATAGATATAATTAAGCTGTGTGTTATCTATTTGATTATTTTATACAGAAGCATGTTTCATGTCTTATTTAATAATCATGAAGGTAACCTAATTTTAGACAAAATCAAGTCACTAAATCAATAACTGAATGAGTCAGTATATGTCTGATAATGGGGAAATTCAAATAAATAAGTAATCTCACACAAAGATAGAGACAGACATTAATTCCATTGGGCATTTAGCTAATGGCACTGGTAAGGATAAACTCCTAAAGCTGTGTGTTATAGGAAGTGTCCCAGTTAGAGAGATAGGAGAGAAACACTGTGCGAAAGGGTGAAAATTCAATTAGAGTGTAGGTGATACTATTCACCTCCTAAGAGGTTCTTGACCTGTCAAAGGAAGCATTCAAGATATCTTTCTGCCCGTCACGTTGTGTGTGATGTGTTTGCCGTTAGCGGGCCGTGTGCATCAATACGAGGAGCTAAGTAGTGGTCATTTACTTTCAGTCAGTTCCGAGACACAGTGACTTTGGCTTCCCTGTAGGATACAAACACAGCTAAATTCTGGATTGACTAGGGCCCAGGGTTAAAGAAAAGGCCTAGCCTGGGTACGGTGGTTCATGCCTGTGATCCTGGTACTGTGGGAGGCTGAGGTGAGAGGATCTCTTGCGCTCAGGAGTTCAAACAAGCCTGAGCAGGAGGGAAACCTCATCTCTACTAAAAATAGTAAAATAAGCCATGCATCACGGTGGGCACCTGTAGTCCCAGCTACTCTGTGGGCTGAGGCAGGAGGATCACTTGAAACCAGGAGTTTGAGGTTGCTGTGAGCTAGGCTGATCCCTGGCACTCTAGCCTGGGCAGCAGAGTAAAGCTCTGTTCCCCCAAACCAAACCAAACCAATAAAAAAAAAAAAACAAAAACAGCAACAAAAGAAAATAAAGGAGTAAAAGCAGGACAAAGTACCTCCAAATCCTTTATTGGGGGTTCATTGGATCTGGAAGGAAGCAAAGCCCATGTCCTTTCCCATTAACACTAGGTCCCAAGAAATAACATCATAAATCCCAGGAATCTTTCAGGCCAAGTGTTGCTGGCTGTGGCTGTGATGGCAGTGGTTTTCCTTGCATCAGAGTTTGGTTCTTTAAAATCAAGCCAAATAACCAGTGCTGGAGGACACGTCCCATAAGCAGGCTTCTGACTTTCATAGTATTTCTTTTTTTATTTTTTTCATAGCATTTCTTAACAACACTTCTTTTTTTTTTGAGACAGAGTCTTACTTTGTTGCCCTTGGTGGAGTGCCTTGGTGTCACATCTCACAGCAAGCTCTAAGTCTTGGATTTAAGCTATTCTCTTGCCTCAGCCTCCCAAGTAGCTGGGACTACAGCACCTGCCACAACGCCTGGCTATTTTGTGTTCTAGTTGTCATTGTTGTTTACTAGGCCTGGCCTAACCCTGGTGTATGTGGCCGGTGTGGTAACCACTGTGCTACGGGCACCGAGCCCTTAGTAACACTTCTAATAATGCATAGCAGTGAGGTTTACTGCTAAGTAATCTATCACTTCTTCAAAGAGAATATAACAATAATAATTAGAAGAAGATAGCTGGGTGTCGTGGCGCTCACCTGTAGTCCCAGCTACTTAGGAGGCTGAAACAAGAGAATCGCTTAAGCCCAGGAGCTGGAGGTTGCCGTGAGCTGTGATGCCACAGGACTCTACTGAGGGTGATAGAGTGAGGCTCTGTCTCAATAATAATAACAATAATAATAATTAAAAGAAGAGAAACTTTTCTTATTTCTAGTTTGCACTTCCTCTATCTCTCTTGCTGATAGGAATAATGAAAAAGGAGGAGAATAATCTGGACTATGATGGGGTATGTGTAGCGTATTTGATATAAATCATTTTTCAAGTAACATCAGTTAATTTATATGAAAATTCTAACTGGTGTAGGGCATGCTGAAGTCGGCCATGGGTATGTACTAGGAAAAATTAATCACTTCTTTGAAACAAATATCTTCTGTTAAAAATGAACAGATACTGGCCACAAAATTTTAGTTAAATTCTAAAAATTGCATATTTTGAAAAACAGAATCTGGAGCACAACATTCTCTCCTGGGAGATACAATTCTAGTTGTGTGTGTGTGTGTGTTTTTAAATGCAAACTCAACCTTCTCTAAAGGTAGACATTAAATTGTTTAATCAAAAAAAAGATGAGTTTTATTAACTTGTAGATTTTAAACATATGAGAAATAATATCTTCTTATAGTAGTTTGAATATGAGACTGTAAAAAGAAAGGAAAAACTATTCTCAAGCCACGTTAGAAAAATCTGTCTAAGAAGAATACTAATGGCTTTTTATAACTGATTTAAATGTGTGGTATACAGTTAAGCAAGTTATGTAATGATTCTCTCTGGTTTGTTTCATGTTGCAGTGATGCCTATTACAGAGATTCAAGGGACAGCGATGGCTTCTAGGCCCATGATAGATATTAAATACTTCTACTAGTAGGCATGACCACTGGCAAACAACAGAGTAAGATTCAAATATGGTTAAAAGCAGTTTTCTTCCTGATGTCCTGATGTCTAAGTGGTAAAATATCATCTTGGAGATACGATAAACCATCTTGTAAGTTAAAATTCATGGAATGTATAGAGTCAAGCTTTACCCTTTATCATAACTTATAGTAGACCGGGCATGAATTACTATAAATAGTGATGAATAATGACTCCACGTTTTTTGACCTGTTTTTATACCTATAAGAGATAATTCAATCAGAACCTAATATACCTGATTATTTAAAATTAATACATCACTGGGTGACAATATCAGCTTACAAAAAAATTTCAGTGGCGATACTTCCAGTCTTGCAAACAAATGCACCTTACAAACAACTGCATCTGATTTACTGATCTGATTTACATCTTTAAAAAGTGCTGGAGTCCACGAAACTGTATTGGAATCATTTCCAGGTGGTCTCTAGCTTCAGTGGATGGTAAGATTTTTGAAAACTGGAATGAGACTGTTATTTTTCTCATTTTATTTTCCAGTTGAAAACATAAAGGAATTTACAGATATGGTACTTTTCTGTGATCATCACACTATAAACCAACTTGCTCTAATAGAAAAATATGCAGAGGGTATGGTTTAAACTGATATAATTTGAATAAAAATAATAATATTTATACCGGAAGTAGTAAAGATTTTGGCTAAAATTTGGAACCATCCCTAAGACATAGATTTTAAAATAGACATAGGCGGAAAAGGTTTTTATCCTAAACCCTTACTTATTATTAAACTTTCTTGTAGAGTATTCAATATACCACTTTGAATTGAATAATGAAAGAGAAATGGCAATTACATCATATTATTATTTTATTTATTTTGCAATTGTAGAAATTTATGTTGATGTGAGAGTAAGAACACACATAACATTACCAAATATAAAAAGTAATTATTCATAGATTTTATCATTACATATCTGAGAAATCTTGATTAGTGGATTTAAACTATTAGAGCTAATGAAAAAAAAATTACTGAAGGGGCTAAGTAAGAAAAAACAATTAAAACACAACGGTGTCACTGCATCCCAGCAATAACTACCTAAATTATATAATTGCTAAAAATAACACTTATAACAAAAAGATAAATATTCTGGGGTATAGGCAATCAGCAATTTGAGTGAGTCACATAAAGAAACCACGAAACTGGGACATGCTCAGGGACACACCCTGTACATCAGGGTGGGTCTCCATGGAGGAGGGAAGGAGGGATGGGCTACGAATGGACACAAACGCATAGACATATACACACGAAAAAATTCAAAATAAGCTATGTGAGGCAACGGATATGTTAATTAGCTTGATTGCGGTGATCATTGCACAATGTTTATCAAAACATTAAGTTATACACCTTAAACGTATACAGTATTTTTTTGTCAAGTTTATCTCAGTAAAGATATGTATAACAGAAAAATCAAACAAATAAACAAATATTCTTCCTCTGGACTTACATACATTTCAATGGGGGATTCCAGGGAACAGTCATACAATAGCCAAAAAATGCAGTGTGTGTGTGTGATTTTTGTGTGTGTGTGTAGTGACCGAGAGAGAGAGAGAGAGAGAGAGAGAGAGAGAATGAATATTAATTTTGTTAGCTACCAAAAAGGTGCAAATAATTTTTTACTCTTAATTACCAATATGAAAGCATTATTCATAACACCCAGAGTTTCTGAAGCTTGAAATAAACCCCGACAGTTATTTACACTATCATTTGTGGCTGCTTTCCAAAAGATTGTTCTTTTTTATACAATTTGGGAATTGATTTCAAATCATAAACTCATTTATGTAATTTGACTAAATTATGTCGTTGTTCATAATCCAATCATTATTCCTTATATTGGAAATTAGAATGAGGGAAATAGGTATACCCATGTAAAGATTCATTTTTGACAATAGTTTACCATAAAGAGGAAAAGGATATACATACCTGATAGTGGGGAAACATTTTAATCAATGAGAGCATAAATGTTTGATAGGATATTAAGCCAGCATTGGATATCTTGAGATGGAGAAAGAGTAAGCGGGGACAGAGAGGCAGACAGATACCCAGAAATAGGGAAGGGAAAGGACTGTGAGAGAAAAGCTGCTTAGTTCTATGGTAGCAAATTAATTGTATGTTCTGTGTTATCCATTTTTTATAATAAAATTTGCTTTAAATGAATAAAATGATGTCCATTGTAACTAAATCCAAAACATACTAGGTTAAAATAGGAAAGAATGTTACAATGTATACTTTCTTTCACATTGAGTGACCTCATGATACATGAGGTAGAATTTTTAAGTATCTCCTAAATACATCAGGCACTAATCACACAGAACTTGTTTTGGGTTTAATTACAAGATAGGTTTATTAGTTTTACTTAATTTCATCATTCATTTACCTTTTTAATGTTTACGGAGGACCTATGATGTGCCAAGCACCAACCTTCAAGATTTCCTGAGCTTCATAAAGTTTATTAGAAATGAAGACTTTGTCCAGTAACAGAAAATCATCAGATAAGCAAAGTTCAAGATTTTGCAACCAGCGAGCAGCCCTGCTATCCACCCAATGCTAGTTTTATGACAGGTGAAAATATCCTAAGTTTTTCTTTTTTTCCTCTTGGCCCACCCACTTTTTTTGTTCACATACCTCATGTAAACTTTACAAAGGGGTAACGAATTCATTTTTCCTCTAGTTGTCATTTTGGAAATCTTTCTCATTGAGTGACATCCTCCAAATTCTTGGCATTTTTTCCAACAAGAAATGCATAATTAATGGTAATTTTTAATCTCTTTCAGTCTCATACTTGCCCTTGGAAAGCAGGACATTTAAGAAAAAATAAAACTTTATATCAATTTCTCAGTTGCAAACTAGAGGCTGATTTACCTAATTCCATCATTTATTTGCTCTTTTAATGTTTACTGAGCACCTATGATGTGTCAAGCTCCAGAATGACTCAATCCTTCTAATATCTATCCTCCAGCCCCATTACAGATCCCCAATCAAGTGAATTCAACACCTGCTGTCATCACACATCCTCACATACTTGTCCTTATTTTGTTTTTTCCTCTCTTTCTCCTATCCTTTGAGAGCCTGTCATTAATTTTCTCATAGTGCCTTGTGGAAATTCCAGTTCATTACTAATAGGTGTTTTTATGTCTTTGAACATTTTTTTGACAACTAGATTTTACCTCTGGACCTTTAAATATATACATATATTTTTTTTTTCTCACTGAATCAATTTCTGAACAACCACTCAGCTAGAGACCCTTCCTTTCTTTCTCTCTCTCTTCCACACACACACACATCCCATATAATATATTGATACCTATTTACTTTGAAACGCCGTGTAAAGCCCTCATTTTGCTGACTCCCATGAATGTCCAGTATTTTAAACCTTCATTCTGCAAATGCTCCATAAGTTTAATAATGTAAGTTTAGTCAATTTTACACGTTATTTGGCATTAAGTTCCCAGTTTATCTTATAGTTAACGAGTTAATTATCCAAAAATAGCCATACCAGTCTAGGATTTCATCTGAGCCAATGACCCCCTACTTCACTTTGACAATCCACACATCTAACTACATTTAAAATCTTTGTATCACCCAGAGCTGCTGTCACTGAAATGTCAATCTCTAACACTCTCAGGCTTCACTTCACACTCTCCTTCCCTTATGTACTTGCTCCCTTCACTCCCAATTAACCTACTGCTTGTTAAAATGGAAAAGTCAATATGGAGATTCTTGCGTGAAGTCTTCACCTCTTTGGTTTCATATCTGTTTGCTTTTCAATCAGCCAGTGTCTCATAGTGAATAATTTTTGTGACATTCTCACCAGAACCATTAATTGCTTTGCCTACACTTTATAAATTTGTTTAATTCTGTTCTCGTGCAATAATACTCAGAGTAAAAAAAGAATGAATCCAGAGGACAACTTAAGGAATTTTCAAACTGGCATTAAATTATATACATAAATATACCTTTTAGAAAATTATGGTATTGTGACCCTACTTGATTAAGTATTAGAATTTTCAATTTTTAATAAAAAGAGAATGTAATTTTTGTGTGTCTTTAAAAAATAACTCCATTTCCTTTTTATAAATAAAACAATACCAAACAAGACCAAGAGGAACCACACCCAATTATCCAATATTTCATTACGCAGAATTTTAATGTCACCTCCTGATAGTAATAGGGGTATAAAAATATAATCACACACTAAAATGTATTAGATATCATTCAAACTGAATTTAGCATGAGGAAAAATGTAAGGCATAGCTAAAATAATATCTAATTTTCAACAAGTATTTTTCATGATAGTAGACACTAGAACCTTATATGATTCAACTTGATATTATTATTATTTTTAATTTCATTTTTTAAAGTTTTCATTGATTGAAAATGTAAATGTAATTGGTTTTTGTATTTGACTTTGTTTCTTGCAACTTTGTTAAATTCCTTATTATTACAATAGACTTTTGAAGGTTTCTTTGGATTTCCTATGCACAGATAATGATGGAATAAGGAAAAGACTCCAAATATTTTTATTCTATATCTTAGTGTAGGTACTGCTAGTGCAATAATGCTACAAAATGAAATAAAGTCCAAAGAATATTTAAAAGAACATGAATCTGACATTATTTTCAAATAACATGATTATGTTCATTTAATTCTTGCCACATATTTTCAGAAAAGTGTTTTTTTTTGATTTTTTAATCTTCATATGGCTTTGATCTCAAAATTTAAGAACATGATATACTCTCTCATTTCATATATTATAGATAAAAATGCATGAGTTTTAATTGTTACACAAAATGGACACTCACTTTAAATAAAGTGAAGCAAACACAGGCAAAATTATGTGATTCAATGAAATAGATAGATAATCTTAGTAACAGATCTGAGATAAAGATATTAAGACTGGTGTTTATAGAAAGAGTACTAGTATTGCAGACCTAGGTTAAAGCAATTACTTCAAACAATAGAACTGACTCATCTGAGAAAATATTGTGAATAGGAAGAGGAAATAACTACATTTTTCTAGCTCATCTGTTCCCCAAGACAGCAAAAGAGTGGTTATATAAACTTCTCTGATTAAAGGTAAGTTACCTGGGCCCATCAATCCCATTGCAAAAGTTTAATGAGCTCAGAACTCAGTTTTGAAACTTTGAATTGGCTTGCCTACTGTGAAGATCATTGAAAAGGGTGCCATTGCCTGTTGACATTGTTGTGCAATTACCTTCTTTTTGATGTAGAAATTAACTATGATCACTAATATGCCCAAAGTCAATACAGTTCAGTAATGTAGAAACAAATACTTTGGTCTCCCTTCTCTCTGCAGTGCCAACAAAACTTACAAAAATATGTTGTAAGTCTTGAAAAGAGGACAAAGGTTGGGCTTTTAAAATTAATTTCATGCTCAATATGATGTAAAACTCTATTCCCTTAAGTAGAAAAGCAGAGGGAGTATTAGTGATAGATGTATAGATTTATTTGTGATGCCTAGTGGCTAAAATTGTTTTTAAATAGTATATTGATGTGTGCCAAAGCAGCACTAGGGCACTTGACCTACTTTCTAAATGTCAAATCTTATATTATGGGTAAAGCATTTGAAGCTTCAGACTTGTCTCTTACAGATTTTAGAGCAAACTGGAAGAAGAATTTCATGACTTAACATGTTGAAACTATTACTTAAGATATAATGATAAAAATGCCAAAGGATGTATTGTTTTAAGCCCTCTAGGGAAGGAAAGGGAATAAAGTCAATACTTAAAGAGGACATCAAATTGAAAAAAAAAAAATCTGTACACACTACACATAAATTCATGCACTCAAACACACAGCACAACAACAAATCCACTTGAATACTTATTTGGAGTATTTTGGCCTAAATACTGATATACATATGGATGAATCATATCTATTGTAGATAGAAGAAAAATTTTATGCTACCAAATTACCAAGTGTTCCATTGAACATAGAAACAATAAAAATTAAGGGGAAGATTTCAATTATATTCATCTTAATCAAGAAACAAGTTGATATTTTAGAATAACAGAATTGAAGTTCTGTTTTAAATCAGTAAGTTTAAACCTAAGGCCCAAGAGATTATGTAATATAAAATAAACATACAATTTATTTTAAGGTGCATCTAGAGCAGTAAGAGGTTGATAATTGTAGTTTATGTTACTAGAAAAAAGTAAGTTTACCCAAGTGTATTATCCACCTTTGTTGGTAGACGATCATATTAACAGAACACTCCTTAACATTGCTGCTAGACAGAAAATGGGCAGAATTAACCACTAATCTCACCAAGGAACACATTTGTTTACTATCAAATATAGTAGAGGAGTCAGTTTTCCTAAAATGGAGTCAGTTTTGTCAACTCCAATTTACTATACTATTTTTTTGGTTAAAATTAAATAAGATAACTTATGTGAAAGCGTTTTATGTACTCTTTAGCTTGTATTTCATTTGTAAATTCTACTAATTATAAAATTTATATAAATTCTGCTCAGAATAGATAGATGTACTGGGATTGAGTACATCTCTGTGCTGGGAAGTAGGAACACAGTAATGATAAAAATGAAGTCTTGGAATTCATGGAACTTGTATTTTTTTTAAAGAGGAAATGATAACATCAAGTTACATGATTAGTTGTTTACAACTGTGATATTGCTAAGAGGAATAAAGTTATAATTTGGATTAGGCAGGCAGCGATGGCTGTTTTGAAAAGGTGACAATTCGTATGGACTCTGAAGGTTGAGTTAAAATTAAATACTCATACTGGGAACTTGCTCCAAGCAGAGTAAAGGTCATGTTTGTATGCTCTGAGGTATGAAATGTAAGCCTGCACTATGAGAACTGAAATAATAATGTCGGCTGGTTGTCAGAAAATTCAAGGAGAGTGGCATTAAATCAAGCTAGTGAGGTAGGCTGGAGTGGATTATTCAGGTCCCTGCTAGATCTTTAGCCATGAGGAGCATCGGAAGGCTTTCAAGAAGGAAGGCAGCATGATTATATACGTATTTTAAAATCTTCTTATTTTCTACATGTCAGAAAACAAACCAGAGAATCGTAGAAGTGAAATTAGGGGCATCACTTTAGAGGCTATTTTCAGTTTACTAAGAAATGATGTACCGCACTAGGGTGGTGACAGCAGAAATGCAGAAAGGCGTAGTGCAAGCAGCCACTCTAACGTCACCACCCTTGGTATAAATGATGCTTTGTGTTAAGTGTGGTTGGATTTTCAGAGTGCAACTTTAGCTTAAGTGTCCCTTTGTCTACATTACTTTAATGACTGAGCTCTGGATGAGCTGAGCTACGGTTTTCTGTTTTTGTTCAGAAACATGTATACATGAATAGAAATAAAGCTTGGGTAGAAACAACAGTTATATTATTTACTATGAAGAGCCAAAATCCTGGGGTTAACAAGTAGCGTGGTTTTATTTTATCAGATACTCGTTCATGAATAGTTTGCCTTGAATTTCTGAAGTTGAGGTTTGGTCCTCTAGGGTGGGGACCCTCAATCGAAGTTCAGAGGTTTCATACCTTCTGAATTCTATGTAAAGGAAAATGATCTTGGAAGGTAAGGGAAATTTTAAAAAAAGCAACCTTCCTTTTTGAAAGTTGTTTGACCAAACAGTGTGGATAAATGACTTCTCCTTTGGAAACATTTATTACTATCTCTCTCTAAGGTATCTCGTGATTTGATTGATTTGATTGAATCTTTTCTAAGGAGCCTACCTGAGAAGTTACAGCCTAGGGGAAAAATAAATGCAACCTAAATAAATATAAGCCTTGCTGAGAAAGATGTCAGCTTTAAGATGTAAATAAAAATCTAGCCCTTGGGATGAATTTAAAGAAATACCACATTCAAACTATATATCATAATTTGTATCTTCCCCAGAAACCACAGAAATATTTATAGTTTATGTTCTACATGTAATTCTGCAGAACCTGCTTACATTTAATATTTAAAAATCCTTAGAAGAACAGTGGAGATCAGTGGGTTTGGCTTATCTTACTGGAGAGATGCTCTAAGAGAGCACAGCTCCAGGGGAAACCTGGAGCATAAAACCAATAATAAGAGAAAAACAATCTGAAATGTCCCCTAAGGAAAAAAATGTTTAGCATCCACCTGGCCTCAGTACTGAGAGTACTTACTGAACTCTCAGTCGTAGTGGTCCCTTGTGGGGGTGAGAGGTGATCCTTCTTGGATGACTCCTGAGCCTAACTTTTTCGAAGCAGTAGAGCATTTTCTAGAGGAATGTAATGTCTACCCAGGCTGTAGTGCACTTGGGGTCTAAAACCTATTCAAACCCAAGCAGAAATTGCAGCGTAAGAACCTCTGAAAATTCATCCCTCCATAACCCTTACAAAAGCAATGAAAAAGTTGGCCGAAATATCAAATTACATTTTCAGAACTCTGAAAAGTAACCAAAGGCTTGTAGCAACCTGAGAGTATAGTCAAATACCTGAATTGAGGTAGGAACAGCAAATTTGTTGTGTTTTAACTCTTTCTAGTTACATCCTTTGTTCTAAAGCTCAGAGATAGCTTTGAAAAACCACAACCCACATTCCCATTACCAACAGTGGCATAATAGAGCTAGAACTCCTTCCAAGCTTCATTTCTGAAAAGATAGTATTATTTGATCTGCCTAGTGCATCTCAGGAAAATATTACTTAATATACTTACCTTTATTTGACCTGCTGGAACAATCCCTAGTGCTTAGAGAATCTCAGAAAACATTCACTGGCAAGTATTTTAAGGTACCATAGCCTATGGCAGGAGATAATATTTGGGGTAAATAATAGACTAACCAAAAAACTTAAAGGAAATAAGATAGCCATAGAACTTTGAAACCTCTAACTTATGCTTGGACACCTAGAAAGTCACCTACACACCCTCAGTACTGCGAACATGCTCAAGAAAAATCTGAGAAATTGTACCTAGTATTTTATTTTTTTTAGTTATTTGAAGAATTTTCATACTTTTTCCATAAAGGTTGTACTAATTTGCAGTCCAAACAATGTATAAGTGTTCCTTTCTCTCTGCATCCATGCCAGCATATACAGTTTTTGGATTTTTAAATAAAATCCATTCTGACTGGGGTAAAGTGACATCTCATTGTGGTTTTAATTTGCATTTTCCTTATGATTAGTGACACTGAGAATTGTTTCATATGTTTACTGGCCAATTGTCTTTCTTCTTTTTAGAAACTTCTGTTTATGTCTCTTGTTCACTTTTTAATAGGGTTGCTTATTTTTTTATTGCTGATTTGCTTGAGTTCTTTTCAAATTTTGGTGATTAGCTCTTTATCAGATATGTAGCTTGTGCATATTTTCTACAATTCTGTAGGTTGTCTATTTGCTCTGTTTGTTTCCTTAACTGCGAAGAAGCCTTTTAATTTGATCAAGTCTCATTTACTAAGTTTTGTTGTTGCTATGATTGCCATTCTTTCATAAGAATTTATGAAAAAGATATACAGAAGAATTTTTCTGCATTTTCCTCTATTATTCTTATGATTTCATGCCTTAGATCTAAGTTTTTTATGCACCTTGAATTAATTTTCTTGAGTGGTGAGAGGTAGGAATCCTGTTTTAATTTTCTGTATGTGGCTATCAACTTACCCGGCACTATTTATTGAATAGGGCTTTTTCCCCCTCAGTGTATGATGTTGTCTGCTTTGTCAAAGATCAGTTGGTTATAGGTAGATGGTTTTATATCTGGGTTCTCTGTTCTGTTCTATTGGTCTATGTTTCTATTTTTGTATCAGTGCCATGCTGTTTTTGTTACTATAGCCTTATAGTATAGTTTGATTTCTGGTAATGTGATGCCTGCAGATTTGTTCTTTTTGCTTGAGATTGCTTTGGCTATTCAGGTTCTTTTATGTCTCCTAAAAGTACACCTACCAGTCAATCTAGCAATCCCACTACTAGGTATTTACTCAAAGGAAAAGAATTCATTTCATCAAAAAAAGACACCTGAATTTAAATACTTACTGAGGTACAATTCACAAT
This sequence comes from Perodicticus potto, assembly GCA_963574655.1. Lineage (NCBI taxonomy): Eukaryota > Metazoa > Chordata > Mammalia > Primates > Lorisidae > Perodicticus > Perodicticus potto. The sequence continues at coordinate 1,076 of CAUYRH010153081.1, read as the reverse complement.
TGCAAAGATATGGAATCAACCTAAATGCTCATCAATTTATAAGTGGATTAATACAATGTGGTATAGGCACACCATGGCATACTATTCAGCCACCCCAAAGAATGAATTGATACCTCTATAACAATCTGGAGACCATTCTTCCAAGTGAAGAATGGAAAAACAAACACTACATCACTAATATATTCACTGTTAAAGTACACTTGGTCTTAGCCAAAAGGCCAAGAAGCAATACTCGCTATTAAATTTGAATGAGCTGATGAACATACATGTGCACAGAGGATAGTAACACTGAATGGGATGCAACTAGGGGGAGGTAGAAGGGAGGGGATAAACAAACCTAATAGGTACTATGAACGCTATTTGGGTGATAGGCTCAAGCATTACAAAAGTGATCCATGTAACCTAAAACATTTGTACCCTCTTTATATTTTGAAATATATAAAAGAAAAAATAAAAAAAAAGTATGTTGTCTGATAATCATACAAATAAATTAGAATTAATAAAAAGAAAAACTTGGGAAACCAATACATATTTGGATATCAATAACAATACACTTCTAAATAACTGGTGGGTAAAATAAGAAATAATAAAGGAAGTTAAAAAATACATTTATATGAATAAAAATGAAAATGCAGGATTACAATACTAATGGGAATGTTCAGTACTGTAATTTACAGCTCAGTGCTATAGCTATAAATACCTAAATTAGAAATAAGAAATATCCCAAATCAATAGCAACTTTCTACCCAAAAATACTTGAAAAGAGCACTAAATGCAATGCCAGAATAAGAAAGGAAATAATTGGCTCAGCACCTGTGGCTCAACGGGCTAAGGCGCCAGTCACATACACCTGAGCTGGTGGGTTCGAATCCAGCCCGGGCCCGCCAAACAACAATGACGGCTGCAACCAAAAAAATGGCCGGGCGTTGTGGTGGGCGCCTGTGGTCCCAGCTACTTGGGAGGCAGAGGCAGGAGACTCGCTTGAGGCCAGGAATTGGAGGTTGCTGTGAGCTGTGATGCCACAGCACTCTATCCAGGGTGACAGCTTGAGGCTCTGTCTCAAAAAAAAAAAAAAA
>CAUYRH010153079.1:0-20156 GCA_963574655.1 Perodicticus potto | reverse complement strand
AACCCGGGCCAGCCAAACAACAATGACGGCTGCAACCACAAAATGGCTGGGCATTGTGGCGGGCGCCTGTAGTCCCAGCTACTTGGGAGGCGGAGGCAGGAGACTCGCTTGAGCCCAGGAATTGGAGGTTGCTGTGAGCTGTGATGTCACGGCACTCTATCCAGGGTGACAGCTTGAGACTCTGTCTCAAAAACAAAAAAAGAAGTGGAGGTAGGCGTGTACCTCAGTTTACACTGAACAACACTGGCTGTAATGGAGACGGATCTGGGGTGTGTTCTGATGACTGAGTATTCTCTTTAGTCTAAATCCAGCACAGATCAGTGCCTTTAACGCATTGTTTTGTATCATTGCGTATCACATATGTGAAGGCATGGGTTTAAGAGTGAGGTGTTTAAGTAATCTCAGAATCAGAGGCAGCAGAATAAAGTTTGATAGGGCCATCTTGAAACGAAAGTTGTGGCCACATTCAATACCCTCTATATTATTGTAGGCTCCTGTGCCTTTCAAATTCAAATGGACATACTCACAAAGCATGACTCTACATGGACACGGTGGGATGACATTTTCTAGGGAGGTAAAACAAGACAAAGAGGGATATAGATATGTTTTTGCCTTTTTCAGTATACACACATATATGTTGCTCTGATTAATGTGTTTGCACACGGAAAACCATTGCAGTCAGAGTAGCTAGCAGCTATGTCTAGTAGCTTGTGGAAAAGCAGACATCTTCAATAGGGTAATTATTTTAAGTGCATCTGTAACTATATAATGTGCACATATGTTTGTAATTACACTTGGAGAATTTAGAATCAAGTGCCAGATTTATCGGTGTTTATACATTCAACAAGTGGAAAAAAGTCCATTCAGCTGGCTGTTACCTTTACAAATGTGCGCTGTCTCAGCGTTTGCGAAGCACACCCCTTGATAGTTGTCACAACCGACATTTGTCGTGTAATGTGTAGCACAAAAGATCATGGTGCGTAACCCAGGAGGCTTATCGCTGAAATGGGCAAATGCTGTGTGTAGGTTGCCAACATGGGGCTCCAGAATGTCTGGCCATGTGGTGGTAAGAGTTGGCATTATATGAGTTCAGGGCTTTTTTTTCTTCTTTTAAAGGAAGAAAATTATACGTTAGTGAATACGGTAATATTTTCAGTAAGTAGAAATAACATGCTGTCAGGACATAATTTATGAAAAGTATTTAGTAGACCATATACAAATTTTAGAACACTGGAAATTTTTGGCTAGACATTTATGCTTGTTTGCTCTTTACAGAACTATAGGCATTGGAAACCTGTTATCTTATTGATATAGGCTTGACATATATCTTTATTTCTTTGCTTATCAATTTATTGAAGGTTTTAGGCCTTAACTATACATAATAGACTTTAAAATTTTGGCAAAGTAAAGAGAAATAGCAACTGGGATATAGCAAAAGTAGTGTCTTATAAATACATTAGTTATGTGTGTGTACTGCAATTTAACTGCTGTGCAATCAGGAGTTAGTAAAGCTATAAGTGTTTAGCTGACAGGGTTCTATTTTATGTGGAATGGTTTGTGTAAAAGATAACTAAGTGGTTCTGGCTTCACTTCTTGGATCATGTTAATATATGCAAAAATAACATAGAGCCAATTCTTAGTGAATAAGAAGTTTATCTAATTTGTAAGTCATGAGGGCCTCCCTTCCCTTTTCCTTGTTTATTGCCTCTTCCTCTTGCCTGGCTTAATTTCATGGTAACCCTGGGGTGATGGCGCGGATAGATATTTTGCCATGTATTTTTGGAAGCTAAAAATTGTTAAGATGTTTTACTGGGTATAAATCTCAGAATTGGTCATTTTTATGTATTTAAAAAATTATTCAGCCTTTTTTACGGAAGACAATTTCAAGTTGACTCTGGCTGTGTAATACCAATTCTAGAAGTTTTAAATTCTCTGTCATAATTTAACTGTTGATTTTTATACAGATTTTTATTGGAGTAAATGCTTCTCTGAGGTTCATTTGACTCTGGCCGCTTGTTTACTGAAGAACAGGGATGATAATAACCTCTTTGCATCATCTTTAAGGCCCTGTGTACAACTGAAAGTGGTAGCTAGAGATGGATGAAGACTAATTTAGCTGTCCAGCTGTGTGAAGTCATGATTTAATTTGTATTTCTGTGGGTTATACAATTAAATAATTCTATAGTTCTGATTTAAAATATTCTGGCACCTACCTAAAAAGGCTGTTAGCCGGAACTAAGGATATGATAAAGTATAGATTCCTCTTGGACACCATCCACATAGGGTTAATTGCCCTATAAGGACCATGTTTTAGTAGAGTTTCAAGGTATGGATGTCAATACAAGCCTCATTGTGGGGTATCTGTGGGCTGATTTACATAATTACAGCAATTATAGGCGTTGACTGATATATGAGAAATCTTTATAAAAGGTTTTTTATTTCAGTTGTCCTTAGCACCTCTTTTCTTCAAAATAAGTTTCGTCTGTGAATCACTTTTGCTATTATGTATGTATATAAATACAATTAAGAAAGCAAACTGAATAGTAGAAGTGGTGTAATTAAGAAAGAGTGAATTTTGGAAAAGATCATTTGTTTTAAACTTGCTGAATTATACATAATGAATCCATTGCTGTGACGTGAGGATAGCACATGTGTTTACTGTGATTTCAGTTCCACAACACATATCAAGTACCCACTAGGTTACCAGGTATTGTGGTAAGTGCTGGGGATTCAAGGTGAATAAGTATTTATTGTGCACGCCAGCTCTTTCCTCTGGCAGAGTTTAGGGTTATGGGTGGAGGTCAACATTAAGCAGTTAATTCTTGTAATATGATTTCAGTCTTCTTTTGTGTATGTGGGCAGGGTGGGGCAGGTCTGCCTTATGCCTCCAGACTTGTTTATGAATAAGCAGTGTAGATGATTAGTTTCATTTCATTTTCTTTCATCTGTAAGTGATACACCTTTGAATATACCCTTCCTAGAAGGTAGAAGTAGTGTTGAGTGAAAGTTCTCTCAGAAATTATAATTTTTGGTTGTTACCCTGGCAGCAAAGAAACAGGAAGTAGGGAGATGAGGTGAAGAGAAGTAAGGAATGTGATGATATTGGGGACGTGTTGTGTAGCATCTTGGTGGGGGACACAATGCCAAAGCTGTTTTGTACTTGAACTTGTATAGTTTTCTATAGGTTATAAACTGAGATCGGGTGTGTATCCCAGTAAACGGTCTAAATTTATATAGAGAGCTGTGGAAGTGGTCTTTGAAAATGTGTATTCCTTCAACTTCATACTATGATGTAGTGAGGCTGTTTAGCCCACACATATTAATTGAAGGCTCATGTGAGGTGCAAGTCACTTCCTCCTCAGTATCGTTGCTGTCAGTTCCTTAAACCATTCTGGAAGGACCAGTGTGCGAATTCATTCATCTCTTCAGGGGCATCTGTGTGCCTGGAATGGCCTGGCCTTGGGCAGAGTGTACCAGGGTATGTAGATGAATCCCTAGGCCTTGATAATAAGGAACTCGGGTGAGCAGATGATCGCTGTGTTTGTGACATGACGAAGTTATGCATAGGCTGATGTATTAGTTTTCTGTTTTTGTGTTAAAACTTACTCCAATCCCAGCAGGTTTTGTTCTCTGCTCACAGTCTTAACAAGGTTGAAGCCGAGGTGTTAACGGGGGTCTTCTCTGAAAGCTGTGAGGACGATCTGTTTCCAAGCGTATTTAGGTTGCTGGCTGAATCCAGTTCTTTGTGATTCGAGGTCTGAGGTTCCTGTTTCCTGGCTGGTTCTCGCTGTGACCTGAGCCTGCTCATGTTTCTTATGTGTCTCTTTCATCTTTAAAGCCAGCAGGGATGTGTCAAGTCCTTCCCTTGCTTCACATCTCTCGACCATCCCTTCTGACACCAGCCAGAGAAAACGCTTGTTTTTGAAGGGTTCATACGAACACTTTGGCCATGATAATAGGAGTAACACCAGGGGTGAAGCCTGTAAGGGTCACCTTAAAATTCCGCCTACCACAGTTGCTATTGGAGACAGAAGAGGAAAATCAAAACCTGAGTGAGAGGTTTAGAAGTGGCCTCCTGGGGAGGTGGCAGATTCTGAGCCCGGGGGACCTGTACTTGGGTTAAAGTCCAGGTCTCTGCTGCCTGGCTTTGCTGATATTACACAGCCAGCATTTACTGAGGATTTGTGTCAGGTTCAAGTCACTGCACTATGTTATAACAGGGGAATGGTTATATCTTCTTCCAAGGTCTTGTGAGGAATAGAGATCATATGAATAAAGGGCCCCACAAAGAGGGGGGGTTATCAAGAGAACCAATGCAGTGTGCCCAGGGGATCTGAGGCTCATTGCAAGAGTGATGAGGTTAATTCACACATTCGGTTTCTTAGTTAGCAGATATTTATTGAATCCTTAACAGTAGGGCTGGGACTAGGATGAAGTAAGGGATATTCTTGTTTTGAGCTCAAAATTTTAGGAAGGGACATCTCGGTAATAAGATAAATCATATGTTAACAGCTAATAAAATATACAATAAAATTAATAGAAAAAAATCTATAACAAATTAAATATCAAAATAAAGAATCAGTAACTGCTTGTACTTAGCCCTACTGGAGTGTGAGGCAAAAGAAAAGCCTTTAATACTGATCCTGATGTACCCTTTCTTTTTGCATTAACAATTTTGATTTTTAAAAACATTGTATTAATTTACTTAACTTGAATAATGAGTTTTAAATTTTGTACCCGAAATGATTGCCTTCCTCACCTCACCATAGCCTTGCCCTGCTCACCGGGTAGAAGGCTTTGCTTTTTCTTTTCTTTTCTTTCTTTTTTTTTTTTTTGCAGTTTTTGGCAGGGGCTGGGTTTGAACCCACCACCTCTGGCACATGGGGCCGGCTCCCTACTCCTTTGAGCCACAGGCGCTGCCCAAGGCTTTGCTTTTTCCGTTGAAGTACCATAGGAAGTGAGCAAAAGGACATAAAAGTTAACTAGTATAGAAAATTTAATCAAAGTTAAACTTCACTTGGGATATTATTATTTTGACATCTAATTCTTATTTAGGTTAACATATTGCATTCCCAGTAATTGTTCAGTTTCTTCATTTATTGAAATAATTATCAGTAATTGCTGATACTAACTTTTTTTTAAAAAAACACTTCCTATGTTTAAAGTATAGAATTCCCTTTTATTATGAAGTCGCTTTAAATGTCATCCAGTTTCAGCAAAGTCCTGTAATTGTGTTCACATAATAAGTGTGACAGTTTTTACTTTTTTGTTTAATTCTTCTTTGATTTCAGTGGCATTGTAATCATTCCTTTTTAGCCATTGCATTCTATTATGTGTGCTTTCCAGTAATAAAGTGGTTAGGGTAATTGCAAAATAATATCAGAATGACTTTCTCATTTCAAACCTTTACTACGTTATGTTTTCCTTCCACAGCCTTGTCAGAAAAGGCTAAAATTTTCTATGGTCCGGGCATTATTCCCATGATGGATACTTAGCCCCATGATTGCTATATTACTGCTAGGTTTTAACATTTCTGAGAAGTACAAACCAAGAGTGCCATTTGCTGTTGAATTTATTCCAAACAACAGACTTTACCTAAGAACAGATAGCTGGAAAAGGAAAATATTGGCAGCTTCTGGTTACTCAATGTTAAGTCTCTGACTTTAATGAATATCCCAGTAATAGAGCTTTTAAGACATAGTAGGGAGACTTAATCTTTTTCTTTTACCTTACAAACTAAAAACTCTCTTGCTTTTATAAACTAACATACCCATGCCTGATTGTATACGTTTTAAAATTATTTAAACTTCAGGCAGCTAAAGATTAGTTCAAACTTATGACCATTAAAATCACAAGTTCATATTAATTGATCTGAGGGAATGATACTTCCATTTAGAAATAGTTCTGAATAATTATAAGCATTAAATGACTAAAGCCGTGAGTGTTTTTCTTAATGAAATTTGAAGTAGAATTACAAAATTGTGGTGTTACTTAACCTCTTCTTCCTTTTGAGCACCTTAAATCCCATTGATGTAATACTGAATTTAAATAACTGTTAAGTATAACATTAATTTAGTTTAAAAAATAATTTCTTCCTAAAGTATATTCAACTATACAGTCTAACTTATTTCTTTTTTTTTAAGTGTCTGGTCTAAAATGACACTACTGGGAGAGTAATAGTAATAATTAAAATTGTTAAGTGCAGCACTGTGTAGAAATGAATTTGAACCTATGCTCCAGGCATCCGCACTGGGAGACTCAGCACTTCTGTTTACTGCTTTAAAGCAGCCACTCTGTGGGGAACTTTCAAAAATAGCCACATTATTAATATATTTATTTAAAATGGCAAGCAGCGCTGTCTACTCTAGGAAAGGAGCAGGAAGTCGATGCCAGGACAAGCAACATAATAGGCTTGCAGTTTGGTTCTGTTTATATACATATCGAAGATAGTTCAGGAAATATAAATGGATAAATATTCAGAAGTAAAAGATTGAAAAAGCACAAACCTCTCCACTGCAGGTTGGATTGTTTGTATGGGAATTTGAGGCTGACTTGAATCTGTCGTGCTCAAACTCACTGACAGTAAGCCACAAACACCCCATTGAGCTTTTTTTTATGCTTTAAAAAAGAGAATGGTTTATTTTCCTAATGCCCTTCTAATGGCTGACTATCAGTGCCTGAAGGGAGACAATTTCCTCACGTTGTTCTTTGAAGGACTTGGGATTAAAAAGAAAGCAATTTGAGCAATGATATGGAATAATAAATGTATGTTAAAAGACGGGAAGGAAGTCCACTGGGGTTGAAAACAAACTGTAAATTCGGTTTATTAGGACATTTCTTATAATTTTGATTGTATAAGAAGAATGATCTGTTGCCTTTTCAGTTTCCTGTTGACTTACTGAGTGACAGGGACATTTGCACTCCAGATGAATTCAGGAGAGTTTAATAGTTACTTGTTTACTTTCTTAAAGGACACAAGCAGCAGATTGGCACACATGTTCATTTCGGTTTACAGGATTTTTCAGATTTTAGTGTTGTGTATTAGTTTAAGAACAGGAAACATTCTCCTCTGACTCACTGGGAATAAATTGTTCCTCTAGAGAGAAAACACAAGAATTTAGAAATGCTCTCATTCACATGAACTGAGAATTCTAAATCATTTGCTATTAAATATTTAAACCTTTTGAAACCATTGTGGCTAACCAGAACCAACTACTATTATTGGTTATTTTATTGTCAGTAGTAGCTATTTTTATCAGTGATGGAAAAAAAATCAGTCAAATGGGCTGGGCGCTATGGCTCACACCTCTAATCCTAGCACTCTGGGAGGTTGAGCTGGGTGGACTGCTCGAGCTCAGAAGTTCGAGACCAGCCTAAGGAAGAGCGAAACTCCATCTCTACTAAAAATAGAAAAACTAGTATTGTGTATTGTGGCAGGGCCCTGTAGTCCCAGCTCCTTAGGAGGCTGAGGCAGGAGGATTGCTTGAAGCCAAGAGTTTGAAGTTGCTATGAGCTATGATGCCATAGCACTCTACCACGGTAACAGAGTGAGATGTTGTTCCAAAAAAAGAAAAAGCTAAAAAAAAAAAAAAATTACTAAAATGGCAAAAACATCTCTCTAGTAAGCTAAAAATGATATGTAGATGTTTGATAAATGATTATTATATAAATAAAAATAGCAGTGATTGTGAATATCACAGTGCCCAATATGTTAAACAGTGGCAGAAAACGTGTTGGACACGGATTTGAATAAAATACATCTCTGCACTGCATGTTTTCAGCCTCAGCGTGAGTAGCTGTGTCCATGTTTTAGTTCTGGCCAGTGGGTTATGAATAGAAGAGATAAGTGTAGCTGAATTGGTGGTATTTTTTCCCTGCTTCCCACTGGCTAAAGTGGTGGTATGATGGCAGAACAAAGGTGGTCACAAAAGCCAATTAAATAGATCAGGGAAAATCAAGGAGATAGAAGGAATTTGAGTTCCTTATTATCAGGACCTACCATTTCCAACCCTGGACTATATATTTATGTAGATAGAATGAAATTCCATCTGGTTAAGTCACTATTATTTCGGAATTTCTATTGTTTTTACTGAACTTAGTCCTATCTCGTGAGACAGATTTTATAATTATTGTTAGGAAGCCTAAGTGAATTAAGTAATGGATGAAAGGGCCATCTGTTAGGAGTAGCTGGGTAGCAATTAAGGCATGGATCAAAGTTTATCTACCTTTGGGTAGAAGATGCTAGATAGGAACCTAGAAAGACTATTTCAGAAGAAGCTCAAAGGAAAACAGGTGTGTAGTCCATAGTTAGGTTTACAAAACTGGTATTGTAGAAACAATATTGCTGTTTACTACTTCATGAGCTCTGGTTTCTCAAGGTGTGAAAGTGTGATTGATTGTTATAAAGATGAAGTGGAACATGTATGATAAACTGCCCTGCAAACCATACTCTAGGTAATCAACACGTTTGAACGCCTACAAGTTGTGAATGAAATGACAGTGCAAATTTAAATCCCTCTTCCTACTATGCATTGAATATATATGCAGAGGGGAAACTTTACTCCCTGTTATTAATAACCATTCTGTCAGGTCCTCTGACTTTTCTGGTGTTAGAAAGGCTTATAATTCCTTTAAATTGCAAATAAAAATCTCACCAGAAAAATAAATCTTGGCCTCTGGTGGATCTTGCTCTCGAAGGGGATCTGCATTCTGGAAGGGGTTTGTGTGATGGATTTTCATTCATTGAGCAAATATTTATTGAACACCTGTGTAGCAGGCCTAGTTCTAGGCTGGGAAATACAGCAGGGAACTGAACAGGGAAATCCCTGCCTCCTGGAGCGTGCTATTTAATGGCTGCTGCTTTCTTCCTTGTCATCTCTCGTCTTTCTTAGTAGCTGCTGCAACAAATTCTTCTGAGACAGAGGAATAGCGTCGAGGAGCCACAGGGAAGGTCTTTTTTTTGTGTTGTGTATTTAAACTTATTTCTTCATTTGGCAGGTATTATCAGGGTAAGCAACTGCTGAGGTGCAAGTTGTTCTGTTCTTCCATTGGGGAATCTGGACAAGTCCTTTTGTTTGGATCCCAGCATTCTTCTCACAATCTTTATTTATTTATTTTATGTATATGTATATATATATATATATATATATATATATATATATATATATGGCTTATAAAAAATATAAAAGGCTTATGACAGCCTCAAGCTGTCACCCTGGATAGACTGCTGTGGCATCACAGCTCACAGCAACCTCCAATTCCTGGGCTCAAGCGAGTCTCCTGCCTCCACCTCCCAAGTAGCTGGGACTACAGGCGCCCGCCACAACGCACAGCCATTTTTTGGTTGCAGCCGTCATTGCTTGGCAGGCCCAGGCTGGATTCGAACCCGCCAGCTCATGTGTACGTGGCTGGCGCCTTAGCCCATTGAGCTACAGGCACCGAGCCTATTTATTATATTTTTTACCATGTATGTCCCCTGTTGGAGCCTGTAGAGGTCCTGGGTCCACTGCACACTTGCTCAGGCTTGAACTCAGTGGGGCCAAGGATAGCTCAGTCCCCAGTCCTCTGGACGTCTGGGCTCATTCCTTCCCTTTGAGTGCACACTACAATACAGGGTGTCCATAAAGTTTGTGAGCATTTTAAAATAGTTTAACATAGTCAATTGCATTTGACCTCATGAGTCCTCCTGTACTCTGCACCCTTGTAACCTAAACACTCCAAGACAAAGAGGGGGATACTTTCATTCATTTCCTCCTGAAACCTCCCCTATGTCCTGCCGTGTCGTCATCCTCAGAACTAACCGTGTAGAGTAGGTGGGAAGGCCAGAGAACAGAGGCTAGGAGAACCCAAATCAGGTCTTTCAAAAATATTGTAATATCTGCAATATTTACAGTATATGCCACCATGGTATGGTACCTAGGAACAGGAAGTTACTGTATAGTGTTCAAATGAGAATAATGTAGCAGTAGAAGTTGTCATCTAAAGAAGATGACTTTGCCTGGTGGGGTGGCTCACGCCTCTAATCCTAGTGATCTGGCAGGCTCAGGAGTTCAAGACCAGCCTGAGCAAGAGCAAGACCTCATCTCTACCCCAAATAGAAAAAACTAGCTGGGCATTGTGGCAGGTACCTGTCGTCCCAACTACTTGGGAGGCTGAGGCAGGAAGAGTACTTAAGCCCCAGAGTTTGAAGTTGCTGTGAGCTATTATGCCATGGCACCCTACCCAGGGTGATGGAGTGAGATTCTGTCTGAATAAATAAGCAAATAAATAACTTTCCACTCTACCCTGTATGTTGTTCACTCCCTGGATAGAGTCCTTTTTCACTACTACCATTTCACTATCTTATACCAGAATGTGTGATCTCTGTGCCTCTTAGTTCTCAGCCATTCTAGGTGACCTGATAGCTTCGTATGTAGGCAGTTACCTCTCTGTAACAATGTCGACTGCGTCCACGTTCATCTTTATTATGATGCTTTTCCTGCAGCTGGATTGGTGGCTGTGTGGCTTTTGTTATGTCACTTATTTCCTGAGCTTTGGTTTCACCTTTGGTAAATGAGGATAATAATGCCTGTTTCACACAATTATCAGGAAGACAAAAGTGAAAAAGATCCATATATCATTTATCACTGTGTCAGGCAAGAGCTATTAATACTCAATAAATAGTAATTTTTTAAATCTTCCTTTTCTTTGTTTTCCAACACAAGCCTTTCTTTTCCACCAGGCTGGTGGTGTTACTTTCCTAAACATTTTGTATTTGATTTTGATTCCCAAATTTGGCTATTATGCTGTATTTTGAGTGCCAGTCTCCCTCTGCCTTGCCTGTTTAATCTCTACTGATCCTCTAGAATCTAGCACAAGTCCTGTTTCACAGCTGCTTTTTTGATGCTTTATTTTCTACTTATCTGCCTTTTCTTTTAACTCTCTCAATACCATAGAATATATGGCTCGCTAGTCACTGTGTGGTGTGACTTATCTATTTCAGGTATATATTTTGTATTTTTTCTTATTATTTTCTACAGTTTTCCTATTTTCCCTTGGTTTTCTCTGTTTCTTCAGCTAGATTGTATGCTCATAGAAAAGTCTTGTTGTCTTTGGCCTTTCTATAATTGAACAGTGTATATTTATAAAAGTGCTTGGTAACCAATTGGTACATAAATAGCAAACTTTGACGGCTGTTGACCTGGAGTAACTGTTAAATCGTGTGGGTTAGACACTCGTGGCCTTCTTCTGGCAATACATACCAAATGTATTTAGTATTTGTGTGTGTGAGAGAAATATTAACAAATATTAAGGAAACCTTCTGGAACATGAATTTTAATACTCTCATTAAAGAGTAAGCATTGGGTGCTATTTCAGTTTAAAATGCTTTTGTCTGGAAATGATAATAGGGAATTTGACTCTGGGTACTTTAAGCAAAGAAGAGTTTATTTTTCTCATATAGCAAGGAAGTCTGGGGACAGCAGTCTGGGGGCAGGGCCTGCTTTCTCCTCATCACCCTTAGCATTCCCACTTGGATCCTCTGGCTTCTCGCTTCATTTTTGCAAGGTGGTTGCTACACATCTAAGTGTCAGGTGGACATTCTGGGCAGAAAGATGTGGGAGAGGCAAAGCGTGGAAAGGGGCGTATTTGTTTATAGAAACAACATTAAGCTGTATGGAGCTGGCCAGCAATCATGCATTGACATTTCCTCGTGTGGAGCTAGTTCACATTTCCCTAGACCGGAGGCGAGGGGCTAGCCGAATGTTGGTGTCGACAACCAACGATATCCCACAAAAATTGTAAGCAGCAACTTACACAGCCATTTTTTTGCCAAAGCTTTACTCTGAAAGTGCACTGTACTATTTATTTCTCAGAAAAATTAACTTTGGGGGCTAATGAAACTACTAATTTAACTTCTGAAGGGAAGTCTACATTTTTGAGGAAGATTTTAACGCTTATTGTCTTGCCTTTGTTGTCAAAGACTGTATATAAAAGATATTGCCGTATCAAGTTTGGATTGAAGAACTCCTCGGGATATAAATCCCTTTTTTATTGCTGGAAGGGAAAAAAAAAGAATAAGGCATCAGTTAGTATCTTGAAAGACACAACAGGGATTTATTTTCTCTTCTCTTCGTGTGTCTGCCCTTTAATTTTTTTCATTCCTTAAGCAGAGCTCAGGCAACCCCAAATTAAATGCGCAGGGTGGCACATGATGATTACATCTTATCTGGGTGTTCTGGAGATGGACAGATAAGAGTTGTTGCAGAAAACCTTTTGTGGTGTCTGGAAAGACAACTGTCAACAAGGAACACTGTAACTCCCCTGCGTTACAAGATAAAGTTAAATTAGATCAGCTAAGGTTCTTTGCAGGTAGTGATCTCTTTAGTGACATTTGAAAGGTGTTGACTGAGCAGAAATAGTGTCCTAAGTGAAGTTTCATTATCCACGGGAGGCTCTTGTAAATACCACAGTGTTGTGATGTATGTTTAGCTAATTTCATGTTCTTTTGAAGCTGCTGTTCAGTAGCTTAAAATGCTTATTACCAGTAAACATTGCACCTTAGCACACAAGAGCCCTGAGAAAACATCATTTACCCTTTGGTAATGGACAAATAGATAAGAGTGGAAGTTGTGAATTAATTATTTTTGTTCAGATGTCACATCAGCCTACAATAGAATGGGATTATTTATGTTTTGGAAAAAGTTCCGTTTGTTTTTATGAAGATGCAGAGAAGCCATATAGCCACTAAAGAAGACATTATTTGAACTGCTATTAATTCAGTGATTTAATTCAGAGCATCTAAGAATATAGTGCATATTTCTGATGCACGTACCTGTTTTTTGTTCATTCAAGAAGTACTACAAAATGCTTGAGGCTTCTGAGTTAGGAACTGTGGCAGAATAATTTGGTTGTTTTTTTCCTGTTCTTTATAGGGGCACTCTTCAAGGTGCTGGTGCTAACTTGTAATACCTATTGGATCTAGCTAGAGAGAGCCTTCTTTGCCTCTCTTACCCTGAGAGTGAAAGCATATGGAATACATTTAAGAATTCTTATATCGAAACCTTTATTTTTGTTAGAATTTCTTCTGTGATACAAAGAGCTTTTATAGCTATTAGGAAAAGACATGGGACACTGTTGTTTGGGGAATAACCAAGAACTTTATATATACATTCAAAAAAATATTTTTCTCCATTTGTACACTTACTTAGCTTTTGATTTGCATCTGGCTTATTCGTATTGAGAGAACTGACACATCTTATCTTACTTGCTTTAAGGGGGGTACACCTCATCTCTGTCTCTTCTTGAGGGCCAGGGCTCAATCAGTAGCTGAATTCGACACCATGTAGGTTTTTGTCTATTAGGTACTACTTCGATTAATGGAACAGATATTTAGAGGCTGCATAATTCAGCACTTATGTGTATAACAGGGATAAAAACTGACTGTGGTTTTGAATGTTGTGAAGGGTCATGGGCACACGCAAACACACACATTCTAGGCAGAATTCTAAAGATGGGAACTAAGAGTTCCATCTGCTGGCGATTCATACAAACCTGAATCCAGTATTATTGTAGATGTATTCATAATTACTGAAGTCCCAAATCAGTTGAGCTTAGATATGGAGTTACCCAAATGGGTAGGACCCAGATAGATAGACAAACTCTTTGTATCAGAGTGGTTTCTTTAGCAGTGGCAGGAGAGGAAATCAGAGCTGACTCTGCTCACTTGGCCATTGGCAACTGGAAAGTAAAGGGGGGAACAAATGAAAAGTAATACAGTCCCCGTGTGGTGGCCCATGCCTATAACCTTAGCACTCTGAAAGGCCGAGGTGGGAGGACTGCTTGAGCTCAGCTTGAGCAAGAGCAAGACCCCATTTCTACTGAAAATGGAAAAAAAAATGTAGACAGGCATAATGGTATGTGCCTGTAGTCCCAGGTACTTGGGAGGCTGAGTTAGGAAGTTTGCTTGAACCCAGGAGCTTGAGGTTGCAGTGAACTATGATGATGCCACTGTACTCCAGATGGGGCAATGGAGTAAGACTCAGCTTCCTACCAACTATCCTTCCTCTGCCCCCCAAAAGAAAAGCAAAAAGAATGTGGCTGTCCTCTAGAAGCTGAGTGTGGATCCTAACTTTGGGATAGCAAGAAAATGGAATTTGTCACCAAACTTCAATGAACATGGAAGTGAATTCTTCTCTGGGGTCTCTAGATAAAAGCTGAGCTTGCCATTACCTTGACTTTGGCTGTGAGACCCTAAGCAGAGAACCTGAGACCTGCTGAAATTCTGACCCACTGAACTGGGACGTAATCAATTTGTCCTGCCTCTACCTTTCTGGGGATCTATATGTGACCATATAGAACTAATATACACATACAGGCTAGTTATTTCCTCTGTATCAGGAAATGTGAAAAGTACAAAATTAATTCCGGGAATCAGGACCAAAAAGAAAAAGCAAAAAGAGTAACAGAGTTTTAGATTTACTATCAATATCCTTTTTTTTTTTTTTTTTTTTTTTTTAAGAGATAATGTTTCATTCTTTTTGCCTGGTCTAGAGTGAAGTGGTATAATCATAGTTCCCTACAACCTCCAATTCCTGGGCTCAAACAGTCTTTCTACCTCTGCCTCCCAAAGCTAGGACTATAGGCATGTGCCATCATGCCAAACTAATTTCTTTTTTTTAAGACAGAGTCTCACACTGTCATCCTGCACACTAGTGCCGTGGTGTGATAAGTCATAGCAACCTCAAACTCCTGGGTTCGAGTGATCTTCTTGCCTCAGCCTCTCAAGTAGCTGGGACTACAGGTGCCACCATACCACCTGGCTAATTTATCCTATTTTTAGTAGAGACAGAGTCTTACTCTTGCTTAGACTGGTCTGGAACTCCTGAACTGAAGCAATTTATCTGCCTCAGCCTCCTAAAATGCTAAGATTATAGGCGTGAGCCACCGCACCTGGGCCCAACTAATTTTTTCATTTTTTGTAGAGATGGAGCTTGTTATATTGCCCAGGCTGGTCTTGAATTCTCTTGGCCTCAAGTGATCCTTGTGCCTTGGCTTTTCCAAAGTACTGGGATTACTGGCATGAGCCACTATGCCCAGCTAATATCCTTATTTTATAAATGATAAAATAGAAGTTCAGAGAAGTTAATGTTTTGTCCATGATTATGGATCTGCCTAGTGGTAGATCAGGGATAGGATTTCACCTCTTGATTTAAAAAGTTCAACGTCTTTTGAACCGTATGTCACTATGGTACATAATGAACTCCAGCTTTAAATTAGAACCAAAGTATTAAAAAAACTAAGTAATGGCAATTTCTCTGTCATAGTGCCACATGTAAAGAAGGAAAGGAATGGTAAGAAAAAGACAATTTCAGGAGGGCATTATTGCTTTTTATCTAAAACTTTTAGAACATGGAATAAAATGTGGAATATACTGCTGTGACTTGTTGGCTGGTGTAAAATCGTCTACTTATTTGTAGTGCCCCTCAACTCTTTAATAGTTTGTTCTTCAAGTTTTGAAGTTATTCCTCGTCGGTTTGATGTCATTGAACTATAAAAGTCAAACCTATATTTTAAACAAAGAATAATTGACTTCAAATACCTCCCATAATGTTGACCAAATCCAGCAGGCTTCTGTTAGAAAACAGCATGCGCCATTAAGATGAAGGGAAGAGATGGCCCAGAACATCTTTCCCTCCTGCTTCTGAGAGGTGACCTGAGAGGTGACCAAGAACTTTATATATGGAGTTTGCCATTTTCTTGAAAGACTAAAGGATTTTATTGTATTCTTTTATTGTATTCTTATTGTATTCTTATTTGTTGTATTCTTTATTGTATTCTTTTATTGTATTGTATTCATCCTGCCTATAAAGAACTTTATATATGGAGTTTGCCATTTTCTTGAAAGACTAAAGGATTTTATTGTATTCTTCATTTCATCCTGCCCACCTACCGCCTCCAGTTAATAGAGATTACATCAGAAATAATCATGATAATTATTTTAGAATAACAGCTGATATGTATAGAGGTTTTTGTTTTTTTAAACTTAAAGCTAAGTGCTTTAAATGAACAAGTTCATTAATTTTCACAGTTCTCCGAGGTAATAATAGCTTTCATCAGTCCTGCCAGGTAATAACTAGTATTAATGTGACTTTATGTCTATTGTTTATCCTTGTTTCAGACACTACACAAAGTGCTTTATATGTTTTATTTTTCTAATTGCTCACCACACTCATTTGAAGTATCATCCCAGAATATAAGCCATGTGAGGGCTGTGACTTGGTTTTCTCCTTCTAAGCTAAGTTCTAGGATAGCACCAGTATGGTCCCTGGTGTGTGGTCGGTACTTAGTAAGTAGCTCTTGAATGAATAAATTCCCCTACTTTTCAGTTGAGGAAACTGTTAAAGAGCAATTAAATAACTTGTCCAAGTTTGAGTGATGAACTGGGGTTTATATCTAGGCAAGTTTGACTTTGGAGCCTGTAATCTTTATGTTATGAGAGTTATTTTTTAAAATAAATTTCTAGGGTGGTATTAAGTTCTGAGGCATAATGATGTGTAAGCCAAGATTTGTAAAAATAAACGCATAGCATACTGTAACTTTGGAAAATTCAGAATTTTGAACCTATTATAAATTATCTCTGTGGGAAAGTATTAAGGGTTTAGAGTGGCTAATCTTGAAAACATCATGGATAATATTGCTTGTTGATGGGAGAACATGAATATATCTGTAAGTATTAATATTTATATGAACATATATGACTATATTAAGAGTTTATGATACATTTAATGATGTTTTTATACTCTTTTAAAGGAGGAAAATAGGAAGTATATACATAGTAAATTTTGCTAGTATTTAATAAAAAATAATTAAAATGTGGGTTTTCAAAATTTAAAGTGGTTCCTATGGTTTCTATTTCCTTAATGCTTTTTTTCTTTCTCTTTTAGAAAAAGTATCTGGAATTATAAACATGTATGGCACATAGAATCTGAAGTATGTTTTTTATGGTTCCATATTTAGGGTGGTTTCCTTTAAGCAGTTTTGTGTTAACGTGGTATTTCAAACAAGAGTTCATCAGCTTACCTGTGCTTTATTCTGACCAATATTGGCTGTGAGTTTTCAAATTATTACATTTTCTTTTTAATTTGCAGTCTGTATTTTTGAGGGTATTAAGCAGCTTTCTAATTAGTTACAAATAGAGATTCCCTTGTATCCCCTGAAATTGTCCACTGTTTTTTCATTCAGTGGAAGCTCCATTTTCTTTTTTTGCTTGTTTTTAAAACTCTCCAGTTGCTTAGAAGAATCTCATGGCTGGAGTTATCTTGAGTTATTAGTAGGGGAGCTGTTTATATTCTTGAGTTATCTTGAGTTATTATAGGGGAGGCATTGTATACTGGGGAGCAGCAGGCCATTGTTTTGGCAAATTGGTTTAGAGACTTCATGAAAAGCAACCACTACCACCAGTGGTTAGTTTTTATTTATTTATTTATTTATTTATATTTTTATTATTGGGGATTCATTGAGGGTATAAAGAACCAGGTAACACTGATTGCATTTGTTTAGGTAAAGTCCCTCTTATAATCATGTCCTGCCCCCAAAAGATGTGCCACACACCATGACCCCTACTCCCTCCCTCCTTCCCTCTCTCTACTCTCCCCTTCCCCCATCCCCACCATGTACTAGATCATTAATTGTCCTCATATCAGGATTGTGTACGTAGGATTCTTGCTTCTCCATTCTTGTGATGCTTTACTAAGAATAATATGTTCTACTTCCATCCAGGTTAATACAAAAGATGTAAAGTCTCCATCTTTTTTAATGACTGAATAGTATTCCGTGGTATACATATACCACAGCTTGTTAATCCATTCCTGGGTTGGTGGGTATTTAGGTTGTTTCCACAGTTTGGCAGTTGTAAATTGAGCTGTTATAAATAGTCTAGAGCAAGTGTCCTTATGGTAAAAGGATTATTTTTCTTTTTGGGTAGATGCCCAGTAATGAGATTGTAGGATCAAATGGGAGGTCTAATTTGAGTTCTTTGAGGGTTCTCATACTTCCTTCCAAAAAGGTTGTATTACTTTGCAGTCCCACCAGCAGTGTAAAAATGATCCCTTCTCTCCACATCCATGTCAGCATCTGTAATTTTGAGATTTTGAGATTTTGTGATATGGGCCATTCTGGCTGGGGTTAGATGGCATCTCAGGGTGGTTTTGATTTGCATTTCTCTGATAATTAGGGACAATGAGTATTTTTTCATATGTTTGTTAGCCATTCATCTGTCTTCTATAGAGAAGGTTCTGTTCATCTCTCTTGCCCAGTGATCTAAGGGATTGTTGGTTCTTTTTATGTTGATTAATTTGAATTCTCTGTAGATCCTAGTTATCAAGCTTTTGTCCAATTCAAAATATGCAAATACCCTTTCCCATTCTGGTGGTTGTCTGTTTGCTTTGGTTGTTGTCTCCTTAGCTATACAGAAGCTGTTGAGTTTAATTAAGTCCCATTTGTTTATCTTTATTGTTGCAGTTGCCATTGAAGTCTTCTTCATAAAGTCTGTCCTCAGTCCGATAACTTCAAGTATTTTCACCACAGTTTCTTTGATGATTTTTATTGTTTCATGCCTTAGATTTAGATCTTTTATCCATCTTGAATCAATTTCAGTGAGTGGAGAAAGGTGGGAGTCCAGTTTCAGTCTTCCACATATGGGTATCCAGTTCTCCCAACACCATTTATTGAATAGGGATTCTTTCCCCCAGTGTATGTTCTTGTTTGGTTTATCAAAGATTAGGTGGCTGTAAGATGTCAGTTTCATCTCCTGGTTTTCTATTCGGTTCCAGTGTCTGTGTCTCTTTTTTTTGTGCCAGTACCATGCTATTTTAATCATAATAATGATGCCTCCAGCTTTGTTTTTATTACTAAGAATTGTCTTGCCTGTATGGATTTTTTCCTGATTCCATACAAAATGAAGAATTTTTTTTCCCCAAGTCTTAAAAGTATGATGTTGATATTTTAATAGGGATTACATTGAATCTGTAGATTGCTTTGGGAAGTATAGATATTTTAATAGTGTTGATTTTTTTCCAACCATGAGCATCATATGTTCTTACATTTGTTAATATCTTCTGCTATTTCTTTTCTTAGGGTTTTGTATTTTCTTTATAGAGGTCCTTCATCTCTTTCGTGAGGTATAATCCTTGTTATTTCATTTTCTTTTCTTTTCTTTTTTTTTTTTTTTTTGAGACAGAGTCTCAAGCTGTCACCCCAAGTAGAGGGCCCTGGCGTCACAGCTCACAAAAACCTCAAACTCTTTGGCTCATGTGATTCTCCTGCCTGAGCCTCCCAAGCAGCTGGGACCACAGGTGCCTACCACAATGCTGGCCATTTCTTTTTTCCTTTCCTTTTTTTTTTTTTTTTTGCAGTTGTCGTTGTTTTAGCTGGCCTGGGCTGGCCTTTCATGTGGCTGGCACTTCACCCATTGAGCCACGGGTGCCATGGTATTTGATTTTCTTTGAAGCTACTGAGAAGTGAATTGTATCCTTGATTAGCTTCTCATCTTGGCTGTTATTGGCATATACAGAGGCTACTGATTTGTGGACATTGATTTTTGTATCCTGAGATATTACTGTATTTTTTGATCACTTCCAGGAGTCTTGTGGTTGAATCTTTGGGGTTACCTAAGTATAAGATTATATTGTCAGCAAAGAGAGAAAGTTTCACTTCGTCTGCCCCAATTTGGATGCCCTTTATTTCCTTCCCTTGCCTGATTGTATTTGCTAGAACTTGTTGCACTATTTTGAATAGTAGTGGTGATAGAGGACAACTATGTCTTGTTCCAGTTCTGTGTAGAAAAGCTTTCAGTTTTACTCCATTCAGTATAATATTAGCTGTGGGTTTGTAGTAGATGGCTTTGATCAGTTTGAGAAATGTGCTGCCAATGCCTATATTCTTCAGAGTTCTAATTAGAAAAGGGTGTTTAATTTTTTTTTTTTTCCAGTTACCTTGGAGTTTATTTAAACTAAGAGAAAAAGATCATAATGTTTTCGTGCAATACATACTTGGTTTTTTTAAATAACAATTGTGTAACAAATAGCAGAATGAATTAAGGAAAGCTGCACTTGTGATCTATATAAAACACGAACATTTAGGGTTGTACATAATTAAAGAAATATCTCAAACACTTTTTG
>CAUYRH010153078.1:0-19660 GCA_963574655.1 Perodicticus potto | reverse complement strand
ATAGTGATTAAGAAAATGCTATGAGGGCTATCTCTCACAGTACGATCAAAATGTTTCTGATTGTATATGAAGCACATTCTGCCCTATGATTGCACCAATGTACACAATTATGATTGAATAAAATTATTAAAAAAAAAAATTCCCCTGTCTAAGACTTTCTAATAACAACTCATCTCCCAGAGGTAAACATAATTGTGAATGAATACTAATTATTTACTTGTTCTTTAAAAATATTTTTACTGGCTAGGTCCAGTGGCTTATGCCTAAAATCCTAGCACTCTGGGAGGCCAAAGTGGGTGGATTACTTGAACTCAAGAGTTTGAGACCAGCCTGAGCAACAGTGAGACCTGGTCTCTAAAAATAGCTGGGTATGGTGACGGGCACCTGTAGTCCCAGCTATCTATATTGAATGGTGATTTAGGATGGGGTGGTTCTTTTACTACAGCAATAAAATGTTCTACAGATTTTCTCTTGTTAGCATTTTATATCGATTTTCAACCACAAGAAGCAACTGAATTCAGCAAAGTAAATAATTTACAGACTTTTCTATCATGTATTCTATTCTAAATATAGATCATATTAATCATTTTCTATCTGACAGAGAGTAAACAATACAATGAACTAATTAACATTTTCAGAGACTAGGCAAATATGAGTCAAAAGAAAACTAATTCAGAACACACAAATCCAAACTCTCAAAATATATGTTGTTGTATCACTTCAATGACTGGTTCATATCCAGCAATGTGTATACTTTAAATTCAAATCAACTGAGTAAACATGTAAGAAAATAGAAAAATAGGTAGGGATGATTTGCAAATCTCTTAGAAGTTATGAGGACATTAAAATGTTTTGAAAACAGTGAATTCAAACATTACACAAAAGCCTACTTCTTTTAAGTGTGATATTTCCTTTACATATTCCAATCTTTCCATCAATAAAACATAACCATAATTCGTCTTTCTGCTACCATGAAAAAAAGTTCCAATAAAATGTAGATTTATAATCAACATTGTAGTTATAATTATTGAATTATAGATATTTTATTATCTTTGACCCCTCATTTCTTATCTCACCTCTTTCCCCCCTAAAAAAAGAAAAAAAACTATCTTTATATGAATAATATTCGTTTTGAGTAAGGGCAGGTCTGATCTAGACTTAGCTGGCTATTCTTTTGCTTTTAATATTCCTGTTTATAATTTAAGTTCTCTATTTTTGCTGATTACATAAAACATATACATTTATGTTAATTTTCTCATTGACATTAAATGGAAATCTGTCAATTATTATTCTAACTCAGGTAAATTCTTATTTTTATCCTTTTTTTTAATTAGGAAAATCTATACAAGTCTCCCCCCACTTTGCTCCTCTCAATAAACTTTCTGGTGCTTTTAATTTTTTTAATTTAACAAAAAATCCATAGTTGCATATGAATTCTTTAGAAATGTCATTTCATTGGTTTCAATAACTTAATGGGGCAAATCAAAGTTTAGATAATATTTTCTGGTAGATATCTGCTGATTTATCTATCAAAAACTTTACATTTTAAATATTACCCTTTTTGAAGTATCATGAAACAACTTTAAGAACAGAATTGAACAGCCTAAGGAAAAGCAAGACCCTGAAACCCTGTCTCTAAAAAAAATGAAACAAATTAGCCAGGCATGGTGGTGGACAACTTGAGTCCCAGCAATGCAGGAGGATCACATAAGTCCATCAGCTCAAGGTTGCAAGTGAGCTATTAGCACAATAAGCAAAACCATTGCATTCTAGCCTGGGCAATAGAGACAGACCCTATCTCAAAAACAAACAAACAAACAAACAAAATTTATGTTTTGGAAAACCGAATTATAGAGCTTATCTTAGGAAAAAAAATTTAGTGATTGAGCATTATAATTATTTCCCACATTTTGCATAACCACTACTTGAAGGAGTGACCATATAAACCATGAGCATATATCAATAAAAATTAGATATTCAGGTCTTAAATATAAATATGGTGAGGTACAGAAGGGGAAAGTATATCAGAGTAAAAATGGTCTAAGAGTTAAAGACATTAGGATAAATTTTACTCTTACTTTGCCAACTTTATTCATTATTGCAAAATAATAGAATTTTGGTATATGAGAACATAGAACTATAATAAAAGTAAAAATTGCTAAGTCAATTTTCATCAGCCAATCTAATTCAGTTATGCTATCATTTGCCTTCAGGGGGAAAAAGAGTAACTTTCCATAACTGCTTCATTTTATTTTTTTACAGTTGTACTCCATGTAAATGATCACCATTGTATATAATTTTTAAATCTCATTTTTAACAATAGATGTTTATCAATTTAGGTACAATTTGATACCTACTTATTTCATTTGAACCACATAGTATCCCTATAGTGAACTTAATTACAACATTTTGAAAATGAGGATTATATAAATATGGGCTTTGTCCTTCAAGTTAAGAAGAGATTCTTGTATTCAGCAGATATCTGGTCTGAGTTTATGTATCCAGTCAGCCAACCTATGCCTCTTTAGAGTTTAAACCATTCACATTAATTGAGAAAATTGATAAGCATAGTGGTGTTTGGGGTATCATGTTTTTCAAACGCCAGTGGACATTTTGTAATCCTTTTACCACTGCAAAATTTGGATTTTGTCCAAAAATTTCTGAATGAGTTTACTTTGGTGGTAGAGCATTGTGGAGAATGGGTCTGAGAGTATTGTGCAAAGCTGGTTTAGTTATGGCAAATTTCTTGAAAATATGTGTGTCTTTAAAGTGTTTAAATTCTCCATCACAAATGAAACTCAGTTTAGCTGAATACAGGATCCTGGACTGAAAGTTGTTTTGTTTTAGGAGACTGAAGGTCAATGACCATCCTCTTCTGGCTTGAAAGGTTTCAGCTGA
Source organism: Perodicticus potto (assembly GCA_963574655.1). NCBI lineage: Eukaryota > Metazoa > Chordata > Mammalia > Primates > Lorisidae > Perodicticus > Perodicticus potto. The sequence continues at coordinate 16,762 of CAUYRH010153078.1, read as the reverse complement.
GATCTTCAGTCATTCTAATATTTCTCCTTTTATAGGTAATGCTTTTCTTACATCTGGCTGCTTGCAGAATTTTCTCCTTCGTCTTAACTTTGGCAAAGTTAATCACAGTGTATCTAGGAGATGCTTTATTTTGGTTGAATTTGCTAGGATTCTGAAACTTTCTACTATCTGAATTTCTGTATCTCTTGCAATGCTTGGGAAATTCTCCTCCATAATCTCTTGGAGAGGGCATTTGTATCCTTTGGACCATTCTCTTCTCCTTTAAGAATTCCTATAAGATGAATGTTTGATCTTTTGGAATGATCCCACAAGTCTCTTAGGAAATGATCATATTTTGCTCTCCATTTCTGTGCTTCTTGGAGCATCTGGGAACATTAAAAATCTTTATCTTCAATTTCAGAGATCCTTTCTTCTGCCTGGTCAACTCTATTACTGAATGATTCTACTGTATTTTGAAGATCCTCGAATAACTTTTTCTTGTCAGATAGCTCTGATATCTCTTTTCTTATTATGTCTCATCAGATAGCTCTAACTCTTCTCATTATGACCATATCTTTGGTGGCTTTGTCTTTGAATTCATTAATTTCTTTGGACAACTTCAGAGCTACTCTTTAGATTTCAATTTGTAACTTTTCTTCCATTCTATTCATCTTATTTTCCATCTATATTCTGAATTCTATCTCTGACATTTCAGCCATTTGTCTATGCATGGCATCTTCAGTTGTATCTCCTTTGTCATTCCTTGATGGGGGGTGGTTGAGCTACTCTGATAATTCATGTTTCCAGAGTTCTTCCACTGGTTCTGCCCCATTTTTATTTTCCACCATTTGGTTATTAGAACTGGTAGGGTGAGATTGAATTGGGGTTCCCAGGTAGCTTCAGACTGTACTATAAGTCTATAGTGATCAAAACAGCATGATACTGTCACAAAACAGAGATGTGGATGTATGGAACAGAATAGAGAACCAAGAGAAGAACCCAGCTACTTATCATTTGATCTTTGATAAGTTTATCAGAAACATTCACTGGAGTAATACTCCTTATTTAACAAATAGTGCTGGTTGAACTGGCTGACAACTTGTAGAAGACTGAAATTAGATCCCCATCTTTCACCATTAACAAAAACTGATTCTCACTGGATAAGAGATTTAAACATAAGACACAAAAATATAAAAATACTAGAAGAGAGTGATTGGAAAATACTTGAAGAAATCAGCCTGGGAGAATATTTTATGAAGAAGACCCCTGGGCAATTGAAACAACACCAAAAATACATTACTAGGATCTAATCAAACTAAAAATCTTTTGTACAACCTAGAGTTGTAAGTGTTGTAAACAGTAAGTGAAACAAACAGAGAACCTTCAGAATGGGAGAAGATTTTTGCAGGTTATGCTTCTGACAAAGGTCTGATAACTAGAATCCACAGAGAACTCAAACTAATCAATATGAAAAGAACAAATAACCCTATTTCTAAGTGGGCAAGAGGCTTGAACAGAAACTTCTCTGAATAAGACAGGCACATGGCTTACAAACACATGAATAAATGCTTATCATCTTTAATCATCAGAGACATGCAAATCAAAACCACTTTGAGATATCATCTAACTCTAGTTAGATTATCCACATCACAAAATCCCAAAACTACAGATGTTGGCTTGGATGAGGAGAGAAGGGAACACTTCTACACTGCTGGTGGGAATGCAAGTTAATACGACCTTTTTGGAAAGAAATTTGGAGAACACTCAAGGAATTAAAAATAGACCTATCATTCAATCCTGCAATTCCTCTACTAGGTATATACCCAGATGATCAAAAATCATTTTACAACAAAGACATTTGCACCAGAATGTTTATTGCTGTCCAGTTCATAATTGTAAAAAGACGGAAACAGCTCAAGTGCCCATTGACCCATGAATGGATTAACAAATTGTGGTATATGTACACCATGGAACACTATACAGCTATAAAAAAGATGGAGACTTCACATCTTTTATATTTACCTAGATGGAGCTGGAACATAATATTCTTAGTAAAGTATCTCAAGAATGGGGAAAAAGTATCCAATGTACTCAACACTACTGTGAAATCAATATATAATCACCTACACATTCCTACAAATGTTAAAATATAACTACAGTCCAGAAAGTAGAAGGCAAGAGGAGAGAGTGGGGGAGGGGAGTAGAGAGAGGTGGTAGGAGGAGGGAGGGTTTTTGGGGGACCTAACCTAATGTGCATGACGCAACAGTACATTTCGAAACTATTAAGAAAAGAGTATAATTGTCTTAGCACAACAGATAAATAAGCAAGGTGATGGATGTGTTAATCAGTTAAAAGTAAGCATTTAAAATTATTTATCAAATCAGTACAGTGACCCCATATATGCATTAATGGACACAGTTATGATTTAATAAAAATAAATAGGTAAATAAATAAAATTATAAAACAATAAAACCTTCTAAAAAAATAAATATGGGCTTTGTTTGATCTTATAAAACATGACCTAGAACTCAACTAAAGGGAAGGGGCCAAGTTCTTAACTTGAGTTACAGAGATAAGACCAATGCTAAGGACACAGGCTATCTGTATAAGTAGAATAAGGCAGTCAGAGAAGTAAGAGAGAAGTAAGTGACAGCTAACAAAAGCTGCCAGGCAATTAATGAACTCTATGGGCATCCACTTACAATAGTAAGGTATTCCTACAACAGATAATCTAGTACAGCATAAAGAAGCTACCTATAAAGGTATAGGCAGGTGGCTCCCATTTAGCAAAGTATTTGATAACAGTGACACAGTCACAGAAATAAAATTTACTATCCCAAATGACTCCATCTCCACAGATAGCAAATGCAAAAGACAGTGTGATGCTATGAAAATAGGTAATTCAGGCTTGTTGATTACATTCCTGGGGTGAAGGTTAAGATCTTCCAGTGTGTTTCTTACAAAGGGTTTTTAATGATCTTCCTGTCTACAGGTTTCTCGTCTTCAAATCCAACCTTCTTATAGCAGAAAGAGAGATCATTTTCCAACACAAATTTGATTATCTTAAGGTCTTTAATGGTTCCTTGGGAGTTGGTACACTCTGGATAAAACTTACTTTCTTCAAAAACTTTCAAGAATTGGATTCTGCTTAGGTTTCTCATTTCATACCACATCCCTTTATATTCTAGCACCATTTAATGTTTTGAAGGCTTCTTGTCATTCATTCCATCTGACTGGAAAAATGCTTTGCCTCTTTTTCTGTATGACAATACTTCTGTTGTAAACCATATGTCTTCTGTTTACCCAACATTCATTAAATGCTCAGTAAGCAATTTCTTATATTCAGAGAATGTAAAAATAACAAAGCAATGTGTCAGAGTTCTAGAAGCTCACAGAAAAGTAGGTGGGGGATTACTTATAGATATAGCTAAACCACTAGAGTTCAGCATGATGGTTGCTATCATTGTCAACAAAGGAAGGTATAATTATGACTCTCAAAAGAAATATAAACTGAACATGGGTCAAAGAATGAAAGGTTGTACTTACCTTATTGACAAGGGAACTAATCAGATGGTACAACTTATCCAAAGGAGAATCCAAAAAGGAGAAGGAGAGGGAGAGAGAGAAAGAGAGATCACTACAATGGATTGGCAAATAGATGAAAACAGCTCTATCCAGTGGGCAATAATTTCATTCCACCACATACAATTAATTTACTACATTTATATAGACACAAATACTTAGAATTATTATGTTTCCTTCACTTTTGAGAATTGCAAAATAACTCAGAGATAATAAGAGGGAGTGATAACCCTGGTGGGTGAGCAAGTAGGGCACCTAATAATGCTTTATTGCCCATTTCGAACACTTCAAATCTTCCATCAAATTCCCTGACAGAATTGAAGCATACCAAAGGATGGTGGTCATACGGATTATGTACTTAAGAGTTGAGAGAATAATATCGAATGCTTTATTTGATGCCTTGATTATGAGTGGAATTTTTCTGGGTCACTGGTTGAATAAGAAATATGAGCTCCAGTTGTGAAGATGAGAAAGAGATATAGGCAAAGGGTTCAGGATGGTAAAATTAGTGGGCCTCAAGGGCTTTTTCCTTGTGAGCAAAAGGGGAATAAACTTCATCATCCCCATGAGATTTTTCAGGATTCTAAGTAGAACATAGATAAACAGATTCCTCTAGGATGGGTTGAGATAAGAGAAGTCAATGGCCTTCTTCTTCTTGGTGATTCTCAAGTGCAGTACAGAAACAGTAGTAACAACATCACCTGGTAAAATGTCAAAAGTACACATTTTGAGACCCCAACCCAGATCTACTAAACAAGAAATTCTGGGGACGTGCCAAGCTATCTGTGTTCTAACATCCCACCAGGTGATTCTGGTGCTCCTTTGAGTTTGAGAACCTCTGGTTTAGAGAACCAGCTCTCTATCTAAAGACCAATAGAGAGATACTGACTTGAAGGCCCAAACTTCAATAGAAGAAAAAAATCCTTCCAGAATTATATAAATGAAGTATATTCCTCTGATTTCACTGAAATTATCTGTACATTTATCCTTCCACTGCTTCCATTAGTGCCTGAGAACAGGTACTATATCTCTTGTGAATTCCCAGGCAAATTTATGGTGGGACTGGTATGACGAGTGTTTGCTGAATGACTGAGCAAATAGCTTTCACAAAGCAGCAACCACATACCAGAATGAGGATTAAGAACACTGTCAGACCAGCAAAAGATTAATATGAATATTAAATTAGAAAGCCTATAGTTCTCCAAGTCCACAGAGCATTTTAGTTCCAAATGAGAGGGAGTAGGGAGACTGGAAACTTGTTTGTTTTATAAAAGATAGCCTGAACAAGAATTTACATGTTTCAGTATATAATACAAGATAAGAAGATAATATCGTATACTGAAGATTTGCTAAGAAAGTGTATGTTAGGTGTTCTTGTGATGTACACACACACAAAATGTAATTGTTGGGCGGTGCCTGTGGCTCAAAGGAGTAGGATGCCAGCCTCATATATCAGAGGTGACAGGTTCAAACCTGGCCCCGGCCAAAAACTGAAAAAAAAAAAAAAAGTAATTGTTTGAGGTCATGGATATGTGAATTTGTTTGACCATTGTTATCATTTTACTATATACAGTATATATCAAAACATCATGTTATAAAGCTTAAATATATACAATAAATTTTAACCTAAAATTTCACTAAAATTAAATATTATTACAAATAAAAGCCTATCAAGAATTAAATAATGATTAAAAAATAGGCATGATCAACATAAGGATTTCCATGAAAGTAATTGGTAACAGATCTCAAGGAAGTCGAAGGGAAGACAGAGGTGAGTGAAAGAGGGAAAAGGGATCTTGTCACTCAATTTTCCAGACAACTGTAGCTCGATCCAGCCAATACCCTTGAGGAATCCATAGAAAACACTTCCAGATTGCCCACTGTTAGAGTGGAAGAGGAAGCTGCCATTATCTTTGATTGAGGGTCACTTCACAGAATATACACTTCCTCAAATTTTCAAGCCTTGTTTGCGAAGTAGGTACCTTCCATGCCTCGTGAAAAATATCCCTTGGACTAAAATCCAGAATACTCAATTCACTTGAGGCAAAGGGTTGTCAAGTCTCACCTACAAGTAGGTGGCAGCAGCAGTAATGGCTGGCATAAAAGAAGTGGCACAAGAAGTGTTTAAGATACAGGTATTTCATTTTATAATTTAAGGTAAGGAAAAGTGATATGATTATAACATACCTGGAGAAAATAGATTCTGATATTATAGATTGCTCCTTAGGATATGGCCTGGTACTTTAGAAAATTTTCGTTAAAATGAGTAGCTGCATATTCTATTAACCAGTTAAGGGATGAACCAAATTTTTCCCACTGCATCTAAGACTGGGATTTCTCCTTCAGTTCTCAAAAGGATCATTTAAGTATGTATCTATGGCCTGAAAATGTTGTAACAGAGGGAATGGCCTGGGGAAAAAATGGCAAAAATGTTTTCTTTCTCTTTAAAACTTCTCCCACTGAGTGTCTTTTGTTCTTTGTACTGCAAAAGATGCTCTGCAGAACTATTCTAACAGGGGACAGGGCTTTGTGGAGGTCCTGGGATTGTTTTCTCTGAAGATAAAACAATCAGAACCATCAACTATAGTTGAATGTCAGTAACTTGAAAATTCTTCTTTGAAAAGCTCCACATTTCTGTTTATGTACAGAAATTGGGTACTTTGAGACAATATACTCAATCATTTTCCTCCTTTGTCAGCAAATTCATAGACTTATCTTTCCTCCTTCTCAACCACTTGTCCTTGTTCTTCTTGTGTGGCTTCATGGACAAGTGCCAAACTTTTGATAATAATAAGCACCATTTCTACTTGTGGCCCTAGTGGTGATCAGGTAGTAACATGATAATAGCAATAGTAAGATGGACTGCCAAGTTGAGAGTCATAGCATTTACACCACCCATGTCTCTCTTTGAAAAGAAGGAACAGGCCAAGAGAGACTTAGATAATCTGTGTACCTTCTCAACTTCAATTCAGGTTTCTAGAATGGCAGTCATCGTGGCCCACAGATTTTAAAAATCTCACTTTTCTACAATTCCTGCTCCCTTAGTATTGCCGACTTGAGAAAATGATCAAGACATATTTAGGATAATGAAAGGTTAGGTTCTCAGTGTTAAAGTGTTGTACCCAATGCAAGTGGAATTATAGAGAAAGTGCCAGCACACTGAGTTCAAATTAGATATGGGGTCCTTTATTGGGTAGCCAAACAAGATGGATGCAAACCCAAATTCCAGTTGCCTGCATAACAATATAATGGAATTTTTATACATTTTTTCAGTTGAGCAGGGAGGGTGGTAAGTGGAGTCTTTGCAAGATTAGATTTACAGAGTTGGGGATTGGCTAGTTACCAGGAGAACCAAAGATAGGAATATGTTTTACAAGGGTCTGCTGTGACTCTGGGCTGTTTTGGCAGGATGTGTTTGTTTAACAGCCCATTTCTGCAAGGGGTACATGCTGAAGGGGGTGCTAAAGGGGTGGAGGAAAGGAAGTGCAAATTGGGGTTCATTTGGCCTTTCAAGAGAAGGGAGTTAGAGATAGGAAATGGAATAGATTAGAATATGCCTGTAGTGATACTGGTTTGAAATTGAATTAACATAAGATTTATAATTGATAGAGATATTTACTATTTTTATTGCTAAGTGCATTTAGAAGCAATGATATACTATTAGCAATGAGTAGACCTACTGCAAGAGCTCCTTAGATAAGCTGTAGTACCAAATTTCTTCTCTTCATTTTTCAGGATCTACAAAATATTGTAACTGCTTACTTTTCTGTTCACAGTGAAAGGGGCTAAGACTAGTGAACACTTCTTACTAAAGTCATGTACAAAAGCATTGCTTCATTTAATCCTCCCAAGAACCCGTCAGGCAAATTATTATCAATGAATTTTATAGATAGAAAAAATGGAGGTTCTGGTGGTTAAGTGACTTTCCAATAATCATACATAAAATAAATGGCAATCTATCTGATCCCAGATTGGCCTGCTTTTTCCACCACATTGCCCTGCCTCTGTGTTAAGACATGCTAGTTCTGGAGAATGAATTAGATTAAATTGAGAGAGGATACCCGAGAAGGTTGAAGTCTAGAAGAACAGGTCTTCTCAAGGAGACCACAAGGATACACCTGCAGGGTCCTCTCCCTGGTGACTCAGCTCTTGGTAATTTGTGGACTTAACTTCTGTAGTTCTGCAGAGGCTGGAATAGCATCTCCCACTTGATTCAAACTGGCCAATGAGAGGAGTCACTGGGGGATGGAACTTTTTGACTGTTGATAAAAAGGGAAAGACCAGGCCAGTCAAGGAGCATGGCCATTTGGAATTCTTCTATGCCATAAGCTCCGGGATGGTGAACAAAGCCCTTCCTCTTATAAACGTGTTTTTTATGTGCTCTTTCTCTCCACTGGGTCTCGTCTTCCTGCAACAAAATAAGTCTTGGAAGCACTTTCTTTATTGGAAAGAATTAATTATAGGGTGATGAGAAGGTTGGGCAAGTGAATGGTAGAAAGGCTGAAAGTGTTAGAGAGAACAAAATACATAAATAAAAGTTCCTTTCTGTTTTTGTTTCATCAGCCATCTTAGTTTTCTTCTCACTCAGTTTAAATTTCTTAATCACCCACTTGCTCATTTGTTTGGTTTTCATGCTTTGAAATACTATTATGAACTTGAGAACAAGGATAGAAATCTTTATTCCTAGTAAATATGCATTTGAAAACTCCCCAGCTGGGAAATAATCTCATGAAAGCCACTATTAGAGCCACCTACAGAGAATGGGCTGGAAAGGATGGTAGTTTGAAGTTCTCTGGATTTGTCTTAAGTTCTTCTCACAATTGTGTGATCCTAAGGAAATGACTTTCACTTCAAGAACTTCAGTCAGAATCTTGAAAAGAGCATTTGGTTGAAGATCTCCCTGCTAGTGAGGAAAAGACACCAATTTCCCCACTTCAGAATCAGGGCTCTAGATCTTACATTTCATAAATTCTGGCCAAGAAAAGCATGAAGGACTGTCCCTTCTGTATACTATGCAAATTTACATCCTTCCATTTACTCCTAAGAGAAAGCAGTTTTATTCAAACTTGGATGTCAATTTAGTATGTGAAATTATCCCAAGGGTTATAGGAGCAGGGGTAACTTAAAAGCTCCTTAACATCCCTAAGGGGACTATGGGGACTCTCTGCATTGTTCCCAATATTTTGGTGAATCTAAAATGGTTACACAATTTTTTAAAAATTATTTAAAAAATTAAAAGCATATTCTCCCCAAACAAACTGGCACACATTCATGGAACCCAGCATCACTTCCAGCAGTGTTCACCTTGGGGGTGAGTCACAGTGATAAAAGATGGCATGGTATTGGGTCATATGTCCCTTCTGTTTTACAGGGCTGAAATGTCTGCATAAGAATGGAACACAAAGATAATAAATCACACAAAAAAAACATGAAATCACCTCACAATTTCTCATGGTTATCATATATAAGCAAATAATATCTAAACAAGAGCTTACAATTCAATAAAGTCATGTGTTCACCAGACACTGAGAAATCACTAAAGCAATCAACTTTTCCATGTCTGTGGGAGCTGCTGCTGGATAGGGCAACGGGAGGGCTGACATTCTATTGGCCACTAACCAGCATCTCTGAATCTCTCTGACAACGCATCCTGAACCAGCCCAAACACCATCACAACTTCCTCTTTCCCTCTCTTTTTACCTATGCCCTTTATTTCTTCCTTTTGTTCCATTTTCTTTCTTCTTTGTTATTCTCTGTGTGTTCACTTCTTTCTCATCTACTAAAAGTCACATCCTTCATTCAGCAATGGGGGTGGAATCAAGAAGAAAATGAATGTTTTTCTGAAAATCCAAATTCAAGACACATAAATAAAGGAATTTCCTGGAGGAATGATATTGTCATAGTTTAAGTTCTCTGCTCATTCCTGGATCAGTCATTGGCCAACAAAATAAGTTTCTGTGAGTAGTCCAACCCAAGATTCATGCTACCCTCTGTTACATTCTGTGGAAGTGGGTCTGTAGCTTATGACGTAAGAGATAGAAAAGTATGTCAGAAAACCACAGAGATGTCACTTTGTAGTGCTTATTTCATGTTGGAGTCACTGACAATAGTTTTCTATAGAAAGGTAAAAAAAGCAACTTACACTTAAAGGCGTGACTTCCTTTTGAAGGATTGACTTGGAAAAGCAGGTCCCATTTTCCAAGGGAAGAATATAATTGAGGATACTTTGTGTATTTAAGGCTTGAAAGAAGAGCTACCCAACCATAGGAAGAAGAAAAAGAAATCAGGGAGAGAATAAGGACAGTAGTCTGTGGTCCTGGAAGAAGTGTGCATGTGAGCTGATCGGGCCAAGGGAAAAGCTCTATGCCCTTTGGGCTTCATTCCACAAAGACAGACAAGAATAGCTTCTTCTCAGATCTCAGTACCCTGCCCCATGATATGGGGGGGGAAAGGAATGCCCAGAAACTGATTCTGTATCTCACACATATTATATAACAGTAAGTGCCTTGATGATCCCCTTGCATGGAATGTAACTTTCTGTGGCTAGGGACATCATTTCCTCTAAAGCACTTTAATGGTGTGACTGCTCCTTCACTAGAATGTTTTTGTAGGCATGATTTTATTCTAATTGATTCTTTTCTTCAGTTTTCTAGATCCCAAGCTTGTTATAACTTTTTCTGCCAGCACAGGAATTAGCATCACTGAGGGGAAGATGCACACTAAGTGTGAACTTTCCTTAACTTCCTGAGATGAACAGGGAAGCATCCAGGTACACTGGTCTTAGTCCAAAAATAACAATGGGCTTGTCTTCAACTTCTCTGACCCAGAAATTTATTTTTATGGAAGTATCTGGCTGTCTACAATTTGAGCAATGTCCTAAAATGAAAATGAAGAGCCAAATTTCTCTTAACCTACTCCTGGTGAACTGCCTCACTTGAAACTCAGAAATCTCAAAAGCACTGGTGGGCTGCAGCCGTAATTGCAGAGCTATGGTTCAATAGATGGTTTTGTTTTATCTCTGCAAGCACAGTTATCAAGGCCACAATATGAACCATGTGAAATTTCTCATGTTTGTCTGTAAATGAAGCTGAAGCCTTCCTGAGCCTGCTACCTACCGTCTTCTACAAACTACAGCTTATCTCTGGGCTGCTAAATAATTTCTTCCCTTTCAAATGCTGGAGTGTGAAGAGGGACAACTTATTTCTTTGCACAATGAATAGCAAGCAAACAGACGAATGAGATTAAAATTCAATCAAATGTGATTGAATTTTAAGCAGTTCATACCCTGCCCTAAGAGGAGGGTAAAGAAAATTTAGATTCTACTTCCCTTACCTTATGAGCCTTATGGAGTCAAATACCAAAGATGATCCAATTAACTTTTATAAAACAAAACCCCTGCAAGTCTTCTGCCTGCACTTTCTATAGCAATTCCAAATCTTGAGCATTATTATTTTTTAAAAGATGGTTCAATTGTAATGTACCAGAGCATATTAGACACAACATGAATTTTCCCCAAGTAACCAGTAAATTATATATCATAGGTTCTTGGGGATGGTAGGCCTGGATTTGAATTTAAACAACACCATTTATCACCAATGAAATTAAGTTTTTTCTGGGATCCCCTTGGCCCAGAGGGAGTCCATTCAGTCACCTGGGGGTCTTATGCTTTTATTTTAGTTCACACATGGCTCCACCCTACCATGTATGAGGGCAGTTCCCTCCAAATTGCCCATCTTGAGCAATTTATTTAGAGTTTATTTATTATTTATTCTTAAGAAAGAGTGCTGACAATGTTGCATGATGATCACATGTGACAATGTATAGAAAGTCTTAATGTAGTGCCTGGTGCATAGTAAATGATCAATGAATGCTAGTAAGAATTCATGCCAAAATACAGGTATATATCTCAAAGATGAAGTGAAATATTGGAAGTCACACAGTTGAACATTTGAGAAAATTAGTATTAGAAATCAGATCTCCTATTTCCTAGACCAGAGCCATTTTCTGATGCTCTGTACAGATGGAAGTTGGGTTGGGCATGAATTGCGCCTTTTTAGAATATTGGTTACCAAACCCCAACTCTGAATCTCAGAAAAAAAAAAGTGTCTGATGAGAGTCTATTTTCAAAGTTTCTTAAGCAATTCTCATGAAACTCCTCTGGTAAACTCCTCTGGAAACTACTGATAGTGTCAACCTCCCAGGTAAGAAAGAACAGTGAGGAAGATACTGATATCAATAATATGTAATAGCAATTACAAGAACTGCAAGAAGAACTCTGGCTTGGAGCAGAGGATACCTGCCTGAAACCTTGCAAAATTGACGAAATGATCAGATGGAGCCAAGGAGCTATGTGTGAACTAAAATAAAAGTGTAAGGCCCTCAGTTGACTGAATGGACTCCCTCTTGGCCAAGGCGATCCCAGAAAAAAATTAAAGCTGAGTTGCCTGCCATGAGAAGGGTGGTCAGATAGCTTCCTCCTCATGCCCCATCCCTTTTGGAGTTATTCTTTGTAACAGTTAGATGCTAAATCACTGAGAGTCCTGAGGCCAGGCAAAATAAAGCTTAACCACACTTAACAGATCACTTGAGCTTTGGTAAGTGTCCAGTAGTTTGTCCCAGATTAACAGATGTTCTTAAGATAAAACATCCCAAGCCTTTAGAAAAAACTTCATTTCTTTAACAAATAACACAACATATTCTTCTTAGCAAAGTGTCTCAAGAATGTAAGAAAAAGTATCCAATGTACTCAGCCCTAATATGAAGCTAATTTATAGCTTTCATATGAAGGCTAAAACCCAATTATATAGCACATCAAAGAATCTTTAAACCCACCTATAACCTGTAGCAGCACCCCCAGCATATCCCCACTGACCTTTTTAGGTGAAACTAACATTCACCTTCATGTGTATGCCTTCCATGTACTGACTTAGGGTCTCACATAAAATTTCTCTTTCCATGAATCTATAAAACCAAACTACAACCTGGCCACCAGAACACATTTCCTCAAAACCTCTTGTGGCCATGTGCTCCAGGCTGGCCACATACATTCAGCTCAGAATAAAGCTCTTTAAAGTATTTTACAGAGTTTGGACTTTTTTTTATCATTAACACATCCAAGATAGCCCAAATCATCTAGGTATCATTATGCTCTCCAAAAATATTTTATGATCTGAAAAATATGAGAAATGCACTCTTCTATCTTGCACATGCTCTATTGAGTCAGGTGGAAATAGTAATTCAAGAAATACTAGAGAAAAGCTAAAATCCATGAAAGAGGTGTTCAGCTTGGGTGAGCTCCAGACTTCTTTGTCAAGGAGGTATCAGGTTGAGAATAACCTGAATGCAGGCACATAGGCTATCTATCCACACTCCCTTTGGCCTTTCGGAATATTCAATGGAAAAATTCCTAATAATGGTTGTACATTTCCACAGAAAACCCCTAACTTTTAACTCCATCAGTAAGGTGATCTGGAACCTCTTATCATTGTACTACCTCTAGTAACTTACCCAAGTCATGAGATAATTTAGTTTCCTAAAAGGGCAAACTTATTTCCATTTTGAAAGTTCAGTATAGGCATGTGTACAAGCACCAAGTGAAAGATTTTTGAATTAAAAAGTCTTTGCATTTGGTATTTCATATAATGTGCTGTTCTATGTTATGGTAATATTCAACAAAATTTATCTTATTAAGTTAGCCTTAAATTTTACTATAAAATGTATAACTGAGTAAGGAGTTTTTATTTCAAGCTAAAATCTTACTTACTACATTTTTATACAGCATAGGAATATTTAAGGTAACCTATAGTTCAACACAATGATACATTTCATATGTTGAATGTATAGGAATAGTATAAGTGCTCAGGAAACAGATGGCTGAGGAACCTTGTCAGCTTGGGAGAGGCCACATAAGAGCTGACATTAACAGTATGAGACACCTGTCACTGTAGAAACATCTGTGCCTGGTGGGCCTTGTAGGCCCAATTTCCTAGAGGTGCTTGTTATTATTATTTAATTAATTGTTTGGGATCCATTGGAGGTACAAAGAATTAGGGTATACTGATTGCATTTGTTAGATAAAGTCCCTCTTATAATTGTGTCCCGCCCCCAAGAGGTATGACATACACTGTGAACCCCCAAACCTTCTCCTCCCCTCTGCCCACTCCCTCATTCCCCTGCCCTCCACAATGTATTAGGTCATCTACTACCTTCATATTACAATTGCATACATTGGTCAAGGTGTCATTCACGTGCCATACAATCCACCCATTTGAACTGTTTTATATATTAAGTTGTGCAACAATCACGACAATAGATTTTAAAACTTTTCAGCACCCCTAAAAGAAATCCCACACTCATTAACAGTCACTCTTTATTCCCTCTTTCCCCCATTTTTTTCAACCACTAATCTGCTTTCTGTCTCTATGGTTTGCCTGTTCTACTCTTCTACCACTATTCTAAATGCTCCCATTTCCCTTCTTTCACATAAATGGAATCATTAACATGTGGCCTTTTGTGCCTGGCTTTATACACTCAGCATGTTTGGGGTTTGTGCATGCTGTAGCATGGGTCAGTACATTTTGGTGGCTGACTACTATTCCATTACATGGATATACCACATTGCATTTCTCCAGCCATCCAATAATGGTCATTTTGTTGTGTCACCTTCTGGTTATTATGGACAGTGCTGCTATGAACATTCAGAGATGTGTTTGTGTGGATGTGTGTTTCTGGTGTGTTGTGCCATTGTTGTGGTGAGGCCCCACCTGTTTTTGAAGTCCACCATCTTCAGAGTTCCCCCAGAAAGATCCCAGCTGGGCAGCATGGCTCGGCATGATCAGGTTCCCCAGTTCTGTATTCCCACAGGACTGGCCACAGCTCTGTAGGTCAGTAGGTTCTCTGGACGCTGGCTCAGTACTTGTCAGCTGCACAATTCCTAGCTGATGCACCACCAAAGGGGAGAACAGGGGCTTTACTCTATGAGATGACTGAGCATTGCCCTAGTTTATGCATGCTTTCCTGCTCCCTCTCTCCAGTTCTGCCTGATTGAGCCTCCAACATAGGCTGCTGGTCTGTCATCAGTGCGGACACCTGAGGGAACTTCTGAAATGCCCAAGACACACATTTCTCTTTCCCAAGAGAGAACCCTCAGGACACAGACCTAACTGGTCTTCCAGCCTGGTTCATGCCCTCCTTCCAGGTTGTTGACCTCCCTTTGACCCCTTCTGCATTCAACCTTTGCCCTTATGTTCTCTCTGCCAGATCTCCTCCTCAAAGTCCTCTCTTCAGCTCAAGAGGGCTCTGCTTCACCTTAGTCAGTCATGCAGCAGGTATTGACTGAGCACCAACTATGTTCCTAGTGCTTGTCTAGGTGCAAGAGACAGCAGTAGACAGACCAGGTCCCTGGCCTTGGGCAGATACATTCTAGAGGGAGGCATGATAACCCCAACTCACAGAATGGGAGCTATGTCAGATTCTGAAAATCAGGGAGAAAAACAAGCCAATGTGGGTGTCGCGGGGTAGAAGGGGTCATGGAAAGTGTCACTGAAAATGTGAAATTGAGCAAAGGCTGGAAGGAATGAGGGAGGGAGACATGTGGAGAGTGGGGGGAGAGTGCTCCAGGGCAGAAGGAGGTCAGGTGCAAAGGCCCTGAGGCAGGAGCATGAGGGCCTGCTCATCCCTAGTGGAGAGATGGAGAGAGAACAATAATGAGCCCCTTGTATCCAACCCCCACTTTCAACCTCCCTGACCTTTGGACTGTAGTCCAAATTTTGCTTAAAGCCTCCTCCCTTGTGCTTCCCTGTGTGGTCAGGGCTGCCCTGACTGCATCCCAGTGGCCCTGTTCCATGGAATGGAGCTTTCCCTGTCATCCTCAACTGAGTTAGACAAGAACATTTAGTTGAAGTCAGTGTATCCACTATGATTTAAAAAATGTACTAAAAAGAAAACACTCCAAATGTTTACAGAAGCAAGACGCTATATTTTTCCCTGAGCTATAAGGCTGTTTCATCTGAGCTGTCTGGCTGAATGAACTACAGCTCTCTGCTCATGATAGATGGACACACAGGGCGAGGGGGGGAGGGGCACAGCCTGAGGAGCTGAGGAGGAAGAGAAACAGAAAAAAGAGGGGAGAGGAGAAGGCAGCGGCAGCTCTGGATGGGTCCCTCACGGTGGGGGCAACCACATCTCCCAGGCTTGGTCCAAGGCTCTGCTTGCCCCCTGAATGCCACATTGTTCCAGTTCAAATTATTTGGAAAGAGACCCTGATATGGAGCTCTGCAAGCAGGATGTGTCCTGGGCAGGGCTCTGGCAAGATACACCCAGAAGAAAGGTATTCCTAGGCACAGAGGGAAGTTGGCCTGTGATGCCACAGCAAACAGAGACTTCACCTGGTCTCATGAGACAACTAGAACATTAGCCCAGTGATGAGAGGGAGATGGCCTGTGTACCAGGCTTCCACCAGTCACTGGCAGGGAACGTGACCTTGGGTGAGGCAGCTTCAGGAGAGGAGGATAACGCCTGTGGCAAAACTCAGATGCCCTCAACAGTACAACTCCTACCAGCTGGGTACAGAAATCTTCTGTGGTGAAGGAGGATCTTGGTCCCACATATGGGATTCACTATCCGGACCAACCCAGGTGAGCATGGCCTGAGAGGAAAAGATCCTGTCCCACCCACCTTCCTTCTGTTCAGCTGCATCACAGAACTCTAGAGAGAGAGACTTGTTTCAAATACCAGTTCTAACACTTCCTTTGTGACCATAGCTGGCACTGTGGTGCTTCATAACCAGCCTCCTCACCTATAAAATCACGTTGGTGACAGCAAATCTACCTCATGAGGTTGCTGTGCAGATTAAATGTTAAGCCCTTGACACAGCAGCTTTCTCAGAGTCAGTGCCTGGTATCAGAGTGGGCACACTTCCTACCCTCACAGCACTCACAGTCTGCTGGAGGCAGAACTGTGAACATGGGAATTCATGACAAAGTAGCCAGGAGGTTAAGGCAGTGCTGAGCCACATGCTGAGAAATTGTCCTGACTCTGAGCCCCAGATGAACGCAAACTTCCATGCAGCTCTTTCAGTAATTTAGTAATCATAATCACAGTAGCCATGTGACTTAAGAGCCTCCTTCACCCTAACACGTAATCCTGATACTGCCACCACCAGGTATGTTCTGTGAACTTGTATAACAAGGAAAAACTGAG
>CAUYRH010153076.1:0-12722 GCA_963574655.1 Perodicticus potto | reverse complement strand
ACCACCAGTGTATATAAGGTGGCCCAGAATAAAGACAATTTGCTACACGCCACCTGGAGAGTGTGTAGTCTGTTTCTTGCACTTCCCCTAATAATTATAGGTATGAGTCTCTACACCTGGGGCAAAGCTACTGTCCCTCGCATCTCTGTTCACGCAACATAGTTTGCAGTCTCACCAGCAGTGAGTCTCACCAGTGTAAAAGTTTTCCCTTCTCTCCATATCCATGCCAGCATCTGCAGCTTTGAGACTTTGTGATGTGGGCTATTTTCACTGGGGTTAGGTGGTATCTCAAGGTAGTTTTGATTAGTATTTCTCTGATGATCTAGGATGATGAGCATTTTTTCAAATGTTTGATAGCCATTCATCTGTCTTCCTCAGAGAAGTTTCAGTTCATATCTTTTGCTCAGAGGTAGATAGGATTGCTTATTCTTTTTCTGCTGATTAATTTGTGTTCTCTGTTTTTTTCTTTGGGTTTTTTTTTTTTTTTTTTTTTTTTTTTTTGCAGTTTTTGGTCGGGGCTGGGTTTGAACCTGCCACCTCCAGCATATGGGGCAGGTGCCTTATTCCTTTGAGCCACAGGTGCCGCCCTGAGTTCTCCGTTTTCAATAGTTGCAAAAGAGCATTATTTCCTCATCACGCTGATAGAATGTTGAAGTTATAAACGACTTTCTGGTGTGTGTGTGTGTGTGTGTGTGTTCTTATCTTTGTTGTTTTTTTTATTTCTTCAACAGCCTCTCCGACATTCACCATATTCCTGGTGGTCATATATCTCTGAGAAAGACATAGGCATAGACAATGACAGAAACTGAAAGGGTTTGAGGACATCACATGAGGAGGTCTTGGCACGAGGAATGAAAAGGCTTGACACAAAAGTCTGTGTAGGGGGACTGAGGAACTCTGGGAGGAGCCCTCCTGAGTTATAATTGGGTTCATATTTATTATCACAAAGCAGGAAATAGTAGACATCAGTGCTAAGAAGGGGGAACATGGACAGTGTCAGACAAAATGTCTCCAATTTGTTGTGGCAAAATCTCACACCTTAAGCAAGACTTCTGCCTCTCGTGTTAAGGGGAATCTAGAGAATCTTCATCATAACCAGTAGGCTGGTATTGCCACACCTCCCATGTACATTCTCCCTTGGAGGCCGGTTTCCTGATCTCCTGCACGGACGCAACTTACATGCCATTCTAGTGATTTGTTAGGTCTCTCGAGCAGGAAGTGAGTCTTAGGCAAAAGATGGAGGTTCAGTTTCCCCTACAGGAAACAATATATATATATAAATATGTGTGTGTGTGTGTGTGTGTGTATGAAATCATTTTTTAACCCTATACATCATCTGCACTCAAGTGAAGTTCTTTTCTTGCACAAGCAAAAACTATACATTAACTATGTGTGAAAATAATTTTTTAAAGAAGGAAAGACAACATATTATGAATACTCAAAGCATTGCCTTTCCCGAACTTACCGACTGAAAAATGTTAACATTTTAAGACTCTTAATTAATCCTTCCAAATTTGCAAGGCTAGGCCAGGAGCCGTGGCTCATAACTATAGTCCTAGCACTTTGGGAGGTTGAGGATGGTAGATCCCTTGAACTCAGGAGTTTGAATTTTCTGACTGTATTAAAATTAGAAAAACTAGCTGAACATAATGGTACATGTGGAGGCTGAGGCTATACTGTGTCTTAGAAAATACCAAAGCCCCCAATTAACCTGGACAAAAAATAAAATAAAAGTGGGTGGTGCCTGTGGCTCAGTAGGTAGGGCACTGACTGGCCCCATATATCTAGAGTGCCAGGATCGAACCCATCCCCAGCCAAACTGTAATACTGAGGGTGATAAAATATTAAAAAAATTAAATAAATAAATAAAATAAAATAAAATAAAATAAAAGATTTGTATTAAAAAATCATAATTACTGACTTAATACCAATACATTTACTAAAATGAATGGGTATTTGAAATGACAAGTGAATCAGGGATTGAATAGTATAACTAAAAAAAAAATTCATACACAAAAATAATATAATAGTAATAGTGTTGAAGATATTAAATAAAATAGAAATGGGATCTACAAATAATATTATTTTCTAGATTGAGAAGAGCTCAGAGGATATGATGTATGACAAAAACTGCCTTCCTTAAAAAAGTAGCCTATCCCTACCATTGAGAGTTTACATCATTTCATCTTTCAAACTTAATGAAAAGAGATGTATATTTAGATAAAATAGTTCCAAAATCTCAAAAGTCACACACAAAATATATTTTAAGTAAGAATATTAAAAATATGACATTGTTCTGAGAGAATAAAAATCATATTGGTTTCATTCTTTTCTGTACTGATATAAAATGATAGCTGCTAAGGCAGCCAAGTCTACAAGGAGTTGAAAAAATAGTGACCCAGCTATGCAGGATTTAGTCTCATTGTCAATAATATGTGATAAATGATATTCAGCACCTCAAAAAATAAATGTTCAAGGTGCTTTCATGTAACATTGTTAACTCCCGTTCTTGAAAATCAGATTAAAAACATATGGAAATAGAAATAATTGACATATTAATGAAAATTTCATTAGCTGTATATTTTCTAGATTTTTTTAAAAATATAAAAGTAGTTACAAACACATAAATGTTTTAAAGAATTTATTGAGTTACATATCTCTGTATTTTTTCCATCCATAGTGTACTTACTCTTTCAATTCAGTTGAAAATAAGAAGTAATTACTTTGTGGCAGTAAATATTCTAAAGTTAGTGTTTTGGTGATAAACAAGGGAAATATACTTCAAAGTAAGGAAGTTTTGCATTCTAATGAGAGGCAAAACAATCATAGACATAAGCAAATAGATAAATGATGATAAGTGTTACACAGAATACAGAAAACAATACTTTATTGTGATAATACCATCCATTTAAAGTCCAGTCAAAACTTCAGAGCCAGAATATAAATCAGAACAGGTTACGGTGTACCTCTGTAACAAGCGACTGTAATATTTCAGTCGTCAACATTACAAAGCCTTATTCCTCACTCATGCTTTCTGTATTACCAGGCTTACCTGGGACTATGATATACAGTCACAAAAGGACCTAAATTGATGGATGCTGAAATGTCCAATGCATGCACTAACATGCAACGTTTTATTAAAAAATACTAGCATAGGGAGTCACACATGGACTTCTCACTGAACATGGAAGAGATTCATGTTATTTTTACATTTTAATAGCTAGATTACATTACATGGTTACAAGACCCTAATTGAATTACCTTCGGAAATGAAATGCAGCAATTGGAAAATTTGGTAAGCATTGCTGTTAATGATATATCAGGAGAATATAAAGTCACATAAAAAAATGAAAAGAAAATTTCAATAGAACAGGAGATGGTCCAAAATGAACTCTATAACAGTATTAGTGCCATTAACACAGAGATAAATATAATTTACTGTACAGTTTAAAAATTTGGAGGGTGAAAGTGGTGTTACTAACAATTAGCTGGTACAACAGTAAAAACCAAGTCTGTCTCATGAACATTGGGAAGTGTGTGCATGTCAGTCTTTGGTGATCTAAAAAGCAGTAGTGTTAGCAAACAAACAGGAACAAAAGCCTTGCTGTAGTAGATTCAGTTGAGCCAGGGAGATGAGATAAACAGCTCCTTTGATAAGGTATATTGTGAAGGTAACCAGAGAAGCAGGAAGGTGAGTTATAGTCTTGCTTTGTTTTGGTTTTGTAATAGTGGAGATATTAGAAAATGTCTGTATTTTAAATGGAATGATTGATCTGAGAATGAAAAGAAAAAATGCAGACATAATAATGTAGATGTAAACACAGTAAAAGAGCAGTGATATCCTTACAAAGTCATGGGTAAGTAAGACGCTAAGCTTCATGTGGGAGTGAGGAAAGGAGAGGGTGATATGTGTTCGATAGAAACAATGGCACTTCTATCATAGTACTTAGGCAGAAAAGTTTGAAATCAAAGTAGGTCCATAAATTTTAGAATTTTCTTGTGAAAGGATTTTGTAAAAATTGCATCTGTTTCTTCAATATAGTAGAACACAAGGTTATGAGAGGGCAGAAAATTGCAAAAACAGAAAGATGTGCATAAAAGTCATTTAAGGCAGTAAGAAAGCCCCACATATAGTTTATATAGGATTACAACAATAACCCAGATCCTCTGGAAGACCAATGTGTTTCAAACACCTTTTCTTGTTTGTACATTAGCTTGAGTTTTGTAAAAGTACTGTTACGTTCCTTGAAACACAGGCATAGTTACATATGGTCAAAAATTAGACTCAGTCAGCAGAGTCAGAAGTGTGAATACATTCTAGTCCTTTTATCCTCACTAGGGTGAATTTTAAGGATGAAAATAAGTTCCATTGTTAACTCCTCAACTGTCCAATGGAGGTAGGAGTGAAATAATAATTATGATCTTTGATATTAGAGATTATTTTTGTGATGACTTTGAATGGAGTTCATTCTCCCTGTTTTACCAAGCTCTGAGATCCTGGCAAACATTACCCACTACAATGTTTCTTGACCCCTAAAAATTTAAAGAGTTTTATGATTTACTCTTCAACTAGACACACAGGTCCTTTTGCACAAGCACTTATATATTTCTGAGTTTCCTGGGACAAGATGAATGTTGGTATTAAGTGGCCCTTACTTTACGCCAAATAAATCAATTATTTCTCTGGAAAGGGATGAAAGAAGTTTAGCAACATTTTTTGTTACTCCAGGTAAGTCTATTAAAACAATTATTATTCATAAGGAATCTAATTTCATGAAATAAAGGGCAATGTAACAAAATCAGAAAAAAAAGCAATCTAATTTATCATTCCCATATATGGAATATGTGTAATTATTGATAACACACCACATTTTCCTTTGATTTAGAAAAGAGTCCTAAGCCACACCCCTTCCAATAGTATGATACTTATGTTGTTAATCTTCTATACAATACCCTATTTCACTGTCTTATATATAATACTAAAATTTTATGATCTTTTTGCTTCTCTCTTCCAGTAGAATATAAATTCATTGAACATACACTATTTGTATTCCAATTGGCCACTACTGTGCCACAGGAGAGGCCCTCATACATATTTGTTGAAAGAATGCAGGACTACAAATTAAAATGAAAATTTTACTTAGTTTTCTAAATGACTGTAATTTGCTTGCTTTTTTCTTCGGAGAAACAAAACGTATGAAAGTGATTGACATGGATTTCACATTTTTTCTTTCATATAATTTGTGTTTCTTATATACATGTTCTTATTTAGAATTTGAAACAGGCTAACCATATGCCACATGTTTGCCCTGCCACCTTTCATTATCAGAGGAAAAGTTTTTTTAGATTTTTGCTCATATTCTTCAGATTCCATTAAGAAAGTTATGCAGCATGACTCTCATATTTTGCATTAGTAATTGTTTAAGCAGATGTAGTAACTCCTCTTTCCTGAGATTAGCATAGTCACTGCTGAAATATGTTGGGCAATTTGTAAGCCTAATTACCACATATCATAAAGTGAGACAAAAGTTTGACTTTTTAAAACAGTCATAAACTATTAAATTTATTACCTAATAGATGATACAGTATTATTTGTCATGTGTACATGGTAAATGGCTTATAGAGACAATCATTATCTCCAGAAATCTTGGGTTGATGGCTGATAGCTAAAAGTTTTGAACTATGCTTTTGAATAAACTTTTGCTTGAATTGTAAAAGAACAAACTTCAATGACTGGATTTCATGTACTAATTTAAGCAAATGCCTATTCCAATTTTATTTACTGTGGGAAAATAAGCCAATTTAACACTATCCCATAATAAATCATGGATTAAAATTTATATATGCTGTTTGAATGTGTTATGGCATGGTTATTTAATTGTGTTTCTTTATTATTTTATCATAGGTTCTTGCCTCTTTCTCTAGATGCTTATTTTTTTTTCTATTTTAAGACTGAGACCAGAAAAAAAAAAGTGTAGGTTATAGGCCTTCAGTCTACGATAACTGTGAATCAGTTTCATGAATAACCAATTTTAAGAAAGGACTCCCACTGTGTGGAGAAATAGCAAAAATCATCACTATGCTCACCATTGAGAATAGGGGTCAGAATGCTTCCGCCCACTGCATCCTGGGCTGTACCTTTACCAATTGCCTAAAGCTGGTGAGACAGAACCCTAGCATGCAGCAAGCTATCCAAAGCTCATTTATTATCACTTACAGATAGGCGGCAAGGAGAAAAAAATAGCCTAGGACCCACTGTAGACTGGTCTTCCAAGGCTCAAGAAGGCTGCATTGGGTGGATGACATCTTGACTGTGCATGCCCCATTTGCACCACATTTGAGGGATCCAGAAAGCCAGGCCTCCCTAGGTTACATATTACATCCTTCAGGGGTTATGTGATTCATTGGACAAAGCTTTGAAGGACATCTTTCATCCAGGGGAGAGAGGACCAAAGCTTGGTTTATCCCGGGACGTTTCTTTCTAACTCCAGATGTAGTATTTCCCAAGAGGAATGGGAATAGTCTGTTTTGGGTAGTTTCTTAGTACCTCGGGATTTTGCATTCCCAGCAAATTTTAAGAATTACAGGGGAAAAAAGTGGAGAGGGGAGAAACTGGGTTAGCCAAGGTTATCTGTAATCAATTGAAAATAATTACACTGGCTTTATATCCAGGTTGTCATAGTATCAAAAATGCCGTTTATCAGTGTTGTTTAGCCTAAGTCTAACACAAGAATCTTTCAAGAGTGAGTTTTCCCAACAGCTCTATTCCTCCTGTCTGGGTTCGTTACGCAGTTATTCTTTCCGAGTTGTTAGCACCACTGAGAGCATAGCCAGAGAGCAGAACGGGAATTCCCAGGCCTTCCACAACATATATTAGGGAAACTAAGATATGGAACAAAGGTAGTTTTGATATTAACTCAGATAATGTTACCTTGGGGATCATCTTAGAAAAGTTAAATGATTCCATCACAGATGACTTCTGTGTTTCCTTATTTTACCACCCCAACTGCATTTTAGGTTTTATACTTAATAGTCTTCTCTTGATAACTCTGTCAGGGAAAATTACACAAAATTATACTCTTTGAAAATGATCCCCCAAAAGAACTAGCAGAGTACTGCATTTTGAAATTTTTCTGACAGTTTTTACCACTTTTTCAAACACTAATATCACAACCTCTGTATAGATAAAGAAAATGTTTTTTTTTTTCACATGTAAATTGTGGAACTTGGATATTTTAGGGTACAGTTAGTTTTCAAGTTATTTGATCATAAATATTTGTCAGGTATCAATTTTTAAATAACTATAATTTTCAACAAGTATGCTTAGTATATTCTAGACCTTGGACATATTTTATAAAAAGAAATGGCAATTTATTGAGTGTGATGGGATGGATTTTCGAATTGCTACATTACGATAACATACTCTTCATGGTTGTGTCACCATAAAATTTTCAATGTCTATCATTAAAAATAAAATTTGTTCCTTTTCATTATAAAACTTTTTTCTGTACTGGGCCTTTTGAAGTCTTCTTATATTTTAGGATACTTTATTTTGCTTCTGTATTTTGTAAAAACTATCAATAATGAAGCTCAAAAAGATTATGCTAAGTGAAAGAAGACAGATAAAAAAGACCAATTTTTTTTTTTTAAACATAGTCTCACTTTGTTATCCCCAAGTAGAATACTCTGGCATCTAAGCACACAGCAACTTTAAACTTTTGGTCTCAAGCAATCCTTTTGTCTCAACCTCCAGAGCAGCTAGTACTAGAGGCACTTGTCACAACACATGGCTCCTTTTAGAGACAAGGTCTTGCTCTTGCTCAGGCTGGTCTAGAACTCCTGAGCTCAACCAATCCATCCATCTCGTTGTACACGTTTGTAGAGTAGAACCAATAGTCTACATACAGCTTTGGTGTATTACTATACACCGAAGTATTACAGCTTTATTTAATAAAGTATTTTAATAAAGTATTACACCAAGTATTTACAGCTAGTATTACAACTTTGGTGTACTACTATACACCAAAGTATTACAGTTTTATTTAATAAAGTATTTTAATAAAGTATTTCACCAAGTATTTACAGCTAGTATTACTATAGTAATACACCAAAGCACAAAACAGAGACATAGACATCTGGAATCAAATACAACACCATGAAATGAAACTAAAATCTTACAGCCACCTGATTTTTGACAAACCAAACAAAAACATTCACTGGGGAAAAGAATCCCTATTCAATAAATGGTGCTGGGAGAACTGAATATCCACGTGTAAAAGACTAAAACTTGACCTGCACCTTTCTCCATTCAGTAAAATTTATTCAGGATGGATAAAAGATCTAAATCTAAGGCATGAACCAATAAAAATCCACCAAGAAATCAATCGTGGGGATGACACTTGAAAATATCGGCCAAGGGAAAGATTTTATGCAGAAGACTTCTGTGGCAATTGCAACAAAAACAAAAATAAACAAAAGGAACTTAATTAAACTGAAAAGTTTCTGTACAGCTAAGGAGACAACAATCAAAGCAAATAGACAACCATCAGAATAGGAAAAGATATTTTCATAGTATGAATTGGACAAAAGCTTGATAACTAGAATCTACGGAGAACTCAAATTAAGCAATAACAAAAAAAAGCTAATAATCCCCTATATCACTGGGCAAGTGAGTTGAATAGAACCTTCTCTTAAGAAGACAGATGAATGGCTAACAAGCATATGAAAAACTGCTCACCATCCCTAGTTAACAGAGAAATGCAAATCAAAACCATCTTGAGATATCACCTAACTCCAGAGAGAATGGCCCGCATCACAAACACTCAAAGCTACAGATATGAAGAAAAGGCAACACCTTTAAACTGCTAGAGGGACTGAAAACTAATACAATGCTTTTGGAAGGGAATATGGACATCCTTCAAAGAAATCAAACTAGACCTCCCATTTGATCCTGCAACCCCATTACTGGGGATCTACCCAGAAGAAAAAACAATCCTTAACCATAAGAACACGTGCACTAGACTGTTTACTACAGTTCAATGCACTGTTGCAAAAATGTGGAAACAACCTAAATGCCCACCAATCCAGGAATGGATTAACAAACTGTGGTATATGTACACCATGGACTACTATACAGCCATTGAAAAGGATGGAGAATTTACATCTTTTGTATTAATTTGGATGGAGTGGAAATATATTCTTCTTAGTAAAGCATCACAAGAATAGAGAAGCAAGTATCCAATGTACACAATTCTGATATGAGGACAATTGATGGTAGTACATGGTGGGGTGGGAAGAGTGTTGAGGGTGGGGAGACAGGTATGGAGGGAGGGGGTGTAGGGCTACAGTGTATGACACACCTCTTGGGGGCAGGACACTATTAATAGAGGGACTTCGGCCAGCAAACACAAGCAGTATAACCTGGCAGATTATACCCTCAATGATTCCCCAATAAAAAATAAATAAATAAATAAAATAAAATATTTCCAGAGGGGAGGAAAAAAAAGAAAAGAAAAGGTCTTTTGTTCTATGGTGAAGCTATGTGAGATATCATGTTGTTAAATCAGATGTTTATTTACCCTCAGATGATGTGGTTCATGTAGGCTTTGTAGGCAGGATACACAAATCTATTAATGGAACATATGTTAACCTAGCAATTATTATTCCCTTCAGAATTGAAGCCTGTAAGATAAACAACTTCCTGGTAAGAGATTGGTTGTTGTCCTTGAAAGGTGCTACTATGTCAGAGAATTGTCCTTGGTCTCTGCTTATGACAGGCTGCATATTCACTGGTTGGAGATAATAGATAAGATTTAACCAGAAGAAGCTCATGCTGTTGAGCTCATGCATAGCTTCCATCTCTAATACCATGAGGGTGATCTTCTCGTCCCATCAAGAATACAGCACAGATAGCTAAAGTCAGAGGCTACATGACATCCACTATAGGGGAATTGTGTGTTACTCTTTGTTGACTATCTCCCTTGCAGCAAATGGTACAGATAAACATTGTATTTCTGTAGATTTATCCATATACGCCTAACACAGAATATTCTCTTTTTTATTGTCCTTTCCTAGACCCTGAATGATCAGGCTAAATGATTTTTCAATTTAATATTCAGTAGTGTTGATTGCATTGGAATCTACTTGACTTAAAGACTTAGAGTAATTTATAAAACTCTACTCCTGATGAATAACACTGGGCAAAAATCACTTTATATTCAATGATAATGCTGTTAGATTCTCCTCATGCTCTGTGTTACATAGCAGCTGCTTTTTATTTTTAAACTGAATTTTTTATTTTGAGATGATCATAAATTTACTTACAGTTGTAAGAAGCAATGAAATAAGATTCTATTCTTTTCAAAATTTTCCTCAGTGATAACATCTTGCAAAACTATAGTACAATATCACAATAAAAAAAATACAAATGTTGATGCAATCTAGCAATCTTATGGACATTTTATTAGTGGACTCATCATTAATTTAATAAAAAGAGGGCCCATTGTCTCAGGGGACATTGCCACCTGGCAGATGCTCTAATCTTACATAATATATTCTAATATGCTTTCTTTCTCTAAATTTTCTTTTCTTTTATACTCTTACAACATAATTATGGCATTTTTCGGCCTCAATTACTATAGCCCAGTGATAATTCAAAACTTTAAGAAACTATTCTATAATGTATTAGGGCCAACATCTTGTCAGAATCACTGACAGGATTTGCTATGCCATCCCAGACTTTTGCACTCATTCATCAAGAAAAATGTAAATCAATAGTTGTTTTTCAGAAAAAATAATGTATAAGACTAAGGTTGATAGGTATCCTTCCAGCTTACATTTTTGTATGAATCCTATGAACAAATAAATTGTAAAGAACTATGTCACATTTCCTATCACATTTACATAAGCACTATGATGGTTATTTATTCCATATGATTTTATTACACATAAGAACATCCTCTTATTGCTAAGAAAATAGGAGTGAACAACATAGAGAAAAAGATTTCCTTTCATGTAACTTGCATTGAAGTGAGTGAAAGCAAATCAAGAATAAACAAAATATGCAGCAAATTACAATGTAATAAGTACTACAGAAAAAAACATCTGCAAGGGAGATGCAAGGGAGTTAAAAGATGATATTCACAATGATGCTTGAATGAACTGAGAAAATGATTCTAGCCGATATCTGAGGCAAAGAGTGTAATGGTAAAGAAAAACAGGAAGTGAAATAACCCTAAGGAAGATTAGGGCCTTCTGATTGAAAAAGCAAAGGAGGCCCGGTGTCAATTTTGTGATGATTAGTAGGGAGGGCAATAGGAGATAAGGGGCACTAAGGCAGTGTGAGACCCTATGTCCTTGCATGTTACCAGCTGTTATGATGACTTGGGCTCAATCCCAAGTGAAGTGAAAAGACACAGAAAGATATTGTGAGATTGGTGTTTCGTTGGAAAAGAGAAGACAAACAAGATTGTTGGTTTGTTGGAAAAGATTGCAGGTTAAAAGTGGGGAATAAATAAAAGTCATTAAAATAACCCAGGTATGGATACTCTAAACTGGGAAGAGAATAAGAAATCAGCACATTCTTGCTACAGGTTGTTGTCTAATAGGTGGGCTAATAACTCTGAGGCACATAGCCAGTTGCATTCTTTAGGACTGTTCCTGATACAGCAGCTGGTGAGGAAAGCTTTCACAGATTGTTCAGCAAAGGGATTTATGGCTTTATATAATAATAAGTTTTTAAGATCTACTCATGATGATTCATATAACTCTGGTTCATTTTTTCAAATGACAGAATGTTATGTCCTGGGATGGATATCTTTATTTACCTGTCTCTAAATATGTACACACAAACACAGAACTTGATAAAGATTACATTATACTGGAATGACGATTAAGTCGGTGGCTTCTAGAGAATATTGAATAATTTTGAATTTTGGCTCTGTTTCTCACTAGTTTTGTGATCTTATATAATTTACATTATTAAACTGTATATCAGTTCTCTTTTCATCAGAATGGGATTAATAAAGCAGCTCTCCCTCTTATGGTTTTTATGAATATTAAATAATTTAATATAAGGAAAACATTTATAAATATACTGCTCAACTAAATTAGATGTTGTTACTACTATATTTTTATAACTGTTTCTGTTATTTCTTTATACCCTTGTGGACAGACATTTACATTTTCAGTTTTTCACAGCTATAAACAACACTGCCATAAACTTTCATTATACACGGCAATAATCATCTTATGTGAGTGGAGAGCAGTGGCACATGCCTGTAGTTCCAGATAGTTGGGAGTCTGAGGTGGGAGGATCACATGAGGCCAGAGGTTTAGGCTACCATGTGTTATGACTGTGCCTGTGAGTAGCCACTGCACTTCAATCTGGACAGCATAGCAAGACTTCCTTTCACACACCCACGTGTGTTTGTGTGTGTGTGTGTGTGTATATATATAAATAAATAACACAAAAAAAACCGCATGCACTTTCAAACAAGATTTTTCTTCCTGGGTATATATTTCTGTGTATTCTATATCATAGAATAAATCAATTTAATTTTCTGGGTATTATAAAATGATTCTTTTTTTTTTTTTGAGACAGAGCCTCAAGCTGTCACCCTGGATAGAGTGCTGTGGCATCACAGCTCACAGCAACCTCCAATTCCTGGGCTCAAGTGAGTCTCCTGCCTCCACCTCCCAAGTAGCTGGGACTACAGGCGCCC
>CAUYRH010153074.1:0-11987 GCA_963574655.1 Perodicticus potto | reverse complement strand
AACACCTTGGAGGCGGGGTTCGAATCCACCCTGGGCCCCAAAACAACAATCACGGCTTAAACAAAAAAAAAAAAAAAAAAAAAAAAAAAAATATATATATATATATATATATATATATATATATGTATGTATATACCCAGGCATTGTGGCAGGTGCCTGTAGTCCCAGCTACTTGGGAGGCAGAGGCAGGAGAATTGCTTGAGCCCAGGAGTTGGAGGTTGCCATGAGCTGTGATGCCACGGCACTCTACCCAGGGCAACAGCTTGAGGCTCTGTCTCAAAAAAAGAACGAAAAAAAGAAAAATACCCTGCCTTCTCCTTTCCTCCTTCCTCTCACCTTCCCTTCTCCCTCCATTACCTTGCATTGCCTGAACCTAACTGGAAGCCAGATAACACTGCTGCCTGAGATGGGTAGCCCTCTGCAAAATTGAGCCCAGCAGGGGACAGCAAGGAGGAAATCTGAAGGCAAACATGCCCAGGACTGGAACATTAGCATATATGAGTGTCCAATTTTATAAGATGATGCCACGTGTTTTTATTCAGTGACTGTACCAATGTACATGCCTCTAAACAATGCAGAAAAGATCTGGATCCTTATGCTCTCCAATACTCGGACCCTCCATGGCTACATTAACAAAAAGTTTCTAAAAGCTACTGTGAGTTATGCTCAAATGGGCAGATAGCGAGACTCAGAAAATTGTAAGGGAGCAGCCTACTCCTAAACTCCAGCCTTGCCCACTTGACTTTGGCTTTCTTCCCCTCATTTGAGGTACCCATTATGACAAAGGCTCTACTTTAATAGCTTTTAGACCAAACTCCTGTGTGTCCATAGTAGCATTGTACCCCACATGGACACTGACTCTCAGATATTTGGTGTAATTTTATGAACTCTATAATCACTTGGGGGATCAAAGTATGAAAAGGACTGACTCAGGCAGCCCATAGCTATTATTTAAGGAACTTGGGCTTATCTGGGAAAAAGCAAGACAGAATACATCCAAATCCATATCTCTTTAAATTGTCACATTCAATTGTAGACCATGACCCTAAACAAGGAACTAAGCCACTATGAGCCTCAGTTTTATTATCTATAAAATGGGTATAATAATAATGAATAGGTACTATTTATTAAGGAGTTATTATATGACAAACACTAGTCCTACTTCATAAGGTTCTTGTGATAATTAGGGCTGTTATAAAGTACCTGGTACATAGTAGGCACTCACAATGGCATCTACTAATATTATTATTGATAATAAGTATTTACTTCTAAGGAGACCTGAATTTATTTAGACCATGCTTAGTGGGTCAGACTCTTTTGTTGGCCAGTAGTTGATTTTGCTGAATGTTAGCTCTTGCATGTCTGACAGATTTGTCCCTGGAGCCACAATTACTCCTGGAGAGGACAGTAAATACAGCCAATTCTTTTCATATCTTGCAAACACCCATTATTGCATAGTAATAGCACTGAGTGAGGACCAACGCCATACCTCAAATATTTGCATCTGTAGGTTGAGAAAGTATCCACACAGGCAAAATATTCCTAATGGGCTGAGCCAATTATTGCTGCTCAATATACACACAAATATCTTGTATCTTGTATGTCTTCTGTGGAATCAGGAACCAGGGGAGGGATTTCTTGCAGTTTAAACTAGGTCCCTTTGTTACTTTAGCCCCATGTCTAAATGGGGTGCTCAGCCCCAGGGGCTAGAAGGGTAATGATAGAGAGTCCAGCCTTGCTGTGTTTTAGCCACAAGTTCAGTAGCTGAAAGTTTCAAATCATAGCAGTGATTATACTGGGGACATTAACTCCATGGGGTTTGTGATAATGGAGCATTGACCTTCCAAATGGAGGACTTCATTTCATTGCATTGTGTTATCAGCTTTCCCCTATTGGAAAGCATCCCTTGATTGCTGACTTCATCATGACCCCAGGCATTCGTTTAGCTAAATTGCCAGCTATTTCCCTTCCCTGGCGGAAGGGTCCCTAATCAGCCTTCATATGATTAAAAGAAACCTGGCAGTCTGAAATTCCAAAGGAACCACTGAACTTGAAGGCTCAGCACCCCTCCCCATCCCTTCCTACTCTTTGCTGCTTGCCTACGGAGCTGAGATTCCAAAGCTTTGAACTTGATTCACCAGCCATTCGTAAGCCTCCTGATGGCCATGAAAGAAGTTCTGTTCTGTTGTCAGCTGTCACCGTCCTTCCTCTTAAGGCTCAGCTATGGTGCTTACTACTAAATGTCCATCTGCTGCTCTGCTCAGAGCACGCCACTCTCTCCTTTGTGCCAGCCAACTAGTATCATCTGGCTTGTGAGGGCAGGCTGTGAGACTGAGTGGCCCAATACGGGAGACTGAGGACTAAGATGGCTCCGTGGGGTACTACCTTACGTAGGAAGAAAATGGATGACCCTGGTGTGCAGAAACAGCCACCTTGAATGGGGTGTGAATAATTGTCCCATTTAATGGGATTTTCATTAGGGAGAAGGGTAGCGTAATGTAGCTTGAGTGAGCCCCAGCCCTGCCCATTCTCTGCTTCTGTGGGCATGTTAATAATGCTGCCCCTGGAAAGTCTGTCAGAGCTGAAGCCGATGATGTAACCGATTTTCCAGCAAACCCTTTGTCTGAGTGACTGCGGCACAGCTGCAGAACAGAGCGCCAGGGAGCTGAATGTGTTAATGGGAAAAAAGCGTTTCCCCCAGTTCTTTCTTCCAGAGTCATGTTGTCACTGGGAGCTTTGTGTGTTGGTCAGCAGGGCGGCTGGTCCTTTTGCTGGTGTTTCTCAAAGTTACAATAGAAAGGGCATTGTTAGGAATACAGTAGAAATAGACGCTCACACCAAGGTGTGGACCAGCAACAGTGGGCTACAGAGATCGCCAAGCTTTTAGTGTGTTCGGTCAGAGGCTCCAGGCCCTCAGCTGGCCTCTGTAAGTGAGTAGATTCTATGAATGATAGGGAAGGAGATATATAAAGTGCAATGTGCATATTATGAAATGGATGGCCTTTTCCAAGCTCTTACTTTTTTTCTCCTCGAGGAGAAACTGTGGTGATTACTAGTGTGAAATGTGATCCTTCAAGTCAAACCACTTTGGGTTATAGTCTAGCTCTGCCAATTATTACATGTGTGATTTGGGGCAAGTTTTCTAAGCCTATTTTTCCTATCTGTCATGGCGATCACAACAGTAGGGTGGATTACTTGAGATAATCCATGCAACTAGCTTAATGCCTAACAAATTGTAAGCCCTTAATAAACATTCACCTTATTACTTACTGATATCATCTTATTTAAATCTCCCAATTAACCTTGTCGGGTAAGTACGGGTATGATCCCTATTTTATAAGTAAAGAAACTGAGGTTTTCACAGATTATCTTGCCTAAAATTTCACAGGTAGCGTGAGTTGAGCTGGGGAGCTGGAATTTGCCTGTCTCCCTTTCAAAGGCATTTCCCTCCCTGGTTACAAATTAAAATCACCTGGAAAAAATCAGAATGGAACAGTGATTGCCTTTCGGCGTGGGGGGGGGGGGCGGTGGGTGTTTACTGGGAAGATAAACATTGACACTGTTTTTCAACCTTTTTAATCTCACAGCACACTTGAACCAATAGTTAAACTTTCACGGGACACATAAATTATGTTGATCCAAAAAATGAGTAGAAAAAAAAAGGATATACTTGCTGTACTTTGAACTTCCTTCAAAAATAATTTAATTTAATGATCTTTAAAAATTTTTGCGGCACACCTAAGATCCTCTCACAGCACACTGGTTGAAAATCACTGTGATAAGGGTTTGCGTTATGGAAGTCTATGCATTTGTCAAAACTCGTCAAACAGAACACTTACAATTTATGCTTTTCACTGCATGTAAATAGCTAATGAAAGGAGTCTTAAACAAATATTAAACTCTGATTAATGATATGCCTGCAGAAGTGTTCAAGGGTGAAGTGTACTGGTGTCTGCAACCTATTTTGAAGTGTATTAAAAATAAGATGGGTTGGGGGCGGCACCTGTGGCTCAAAGAAGTAGGGCGCTGGCCCCATATGCCGGAAGTGGCAGGTTCAAACCCAGCCCCGGCCAAAAAAAAAAAAAAAATATATATATATATATATGGGTTGATAGAAGGATGGCTAGAAGGGTAAGCAAATGTTAATTGTATAATGTAGATGATAAAGACTTTATGTTTAAGAATGTTCATTTAAAATGTTGGGCAAAGAAATTGGAATCACCTTGGGGAGTTTTGAAATAATACCGATGCCCATAATCCTTCCAGAGTTTCAGAAATTATTACTCTGGAGTAGGGCACAGGTATGGGTTGTTTTGAAAAGCTCCCCAGGTGATTCTAACATACAACCAAGATTGAAATCCACTGGTAGGATAAAGCCCAATTTTGGTGTATGAACTTGCTAATGAATAAAGTACCTTAGGCCTTTGAAGCAAACACTGGGGCCAGGTGTGGTGGCTCACACCTATAATCCAAGCACTTTGGAAGGCTGAGGAGGGAGGATCGCTTCAGGTTGGGAGTTCGAGACCGGCCTGAGCAAGAGAAAGACCGCCCCCCCCCCCAATCTCTATAAAAAATAGAAACAATTAGTCAGCACAGTGCCTGGGTCAAAATAGATGCCCAAAACATGTTTGTTGAACCAATTAACAAATTACCTGTAGTTCTGTAGATAGCAGCTAAAGCAGCAAAGCAAAGGTGTCTACAGAGGGAGAACACTGTCATGGGCCCCATGAGGCCAGAAAAGAATGCCCTCCAGCAGCTTTTCATTTGAATGATGCATCCTCTGGGGGTGCACCCTCCTCCTCACCTTCGGGATAGCAGCAGGATCCAAAAACCTAGCCATATGTTCTCACCCTGGGGAGAGCGCCGTGGAGTCATAGCTCACAGCAACCTCCAACTCTTGCTTCAGCCTCCCAAGTAGCGGGGTTTACGGTCACCTGCCATAATGCCCAACTAGTTTTTCTAATTTTTTTGGAGAGACAGGGTCTTGCTGAGGCTGGTCTCGAACTCCTGAGCTCAAGCACTCCACCTATCTCAGCCTCACAGAGTGCTAGGATTATAGGCGTGAGCCCCTGCACCCCCTTTGTCAGGTAGAAACCTATAGAGCAGTATGAGTGAGGTGTGCGTGAAAGAAGGGGACACTTCTCCTTTTTCTTTTCCTTTGTCAGAAAGCAAGCTTTGTGGTAAGTACTGAAGACTCAGGCCCTGGGTGAAGAAACTAGGCCTGTCACAGAGGAGAATCATTTAGCATTGCTGACTTGATCTGCTGCCAGTGTACCTCAAGCCTTTGAGTCTTGGAAATGTGTGCTGATAGAGTTCTATGCCAGCCATAGGGCCACAATCCATTGCTTTTGACTCTTGGAAATGTGTACCGATAGATGTGTATTCCAGCCATAGGGCCACAACAGCTCCACACGTTCCCTGTCATGGGCCTGCCCCTGCCATGGTACCTGAGAGCACCCTGTTTGGGACCATCCCCTTGAATAGTGCAGGTTTTCTAAAGGCCTCTGTAAAAATTACTATATACACAGAAAGTAAATCAGTTGCTTGCCTAGGGCACATTGAGGGGCTGGGAGGAAACAGAAAGTAACTGCTAAGGGGATTTCTTTTTGGCATGATGAAACTGTCCTAAAATTGATCATCGTGATGGTTGCACAACTCTATGTAGATACTAAAACCCAGGGAATTGTATACTTTAAATTAGTTAATTGTATAGGATATGAATTATATCTCAGTAAAGCTATTATAAAAATATATGAATATGTGGGTTAAATTAGGGGATACCAATTAATTTAAGAAATGACTAGGGGAAGCCTGGGGAAATACATGGTAGGGGAAAAGGGATGGTTCCCCCAACAGACAGCAAAATAATTAAACAAGAGATACACGGCAGGAATTGGGATTCATCCCAAATGTTTTCAACTCTGTAAACCCATTTCTAGTCTTTTCAATTCAATTGCCAATGATCCCAACTGTTAATCAACTTGTTCAACATTAGATTCTTTGCTTGGAAAATCAGCCAGGAAATGCTGAATACAGTGAACAAAGAAAGCCAGGTTCCCTAAGATAAAATAATCATGCCATTATTATTGAAGCATAAAGTTTAGCACTATCCCCAGGGTTCTGGAGCCTCTTTAAAATAGATCAGGCCACTCAGATTACTGCTGCTTTCTACAAAGAGGTACAGAACATGACGTCTGAGAAAATCAGATCTTTTTTCTCATTGAAATGGAGACTATGGTTTTGGAAGAGTTGGTATGAAAGCCACAATTATCTCATATAGCATTGTGGCTAAAGGCTCCGGAGCCATAGAGGGAGAACCCCTATCTTTCTACATGTGGCTTTTCATAAGCCCACTGTAATTTTAGAATGTTGGTGTGGCATAAACTTCTGAAGCTAAACAACAGGGCCACTTTAATAAGGCCAAAACAGAAGTAGTGGGCCCGGGATCAAGACACACCCCTCCCCGTTCCTAGGCCTGAGGTCATGCTCGTTAAACACACAAGTTTCAAACATGGGAAAGAATCCTTCCACCCTCCAACTTGTGGCTTGAAATGCTTTGTGAGGAAAACATAGCGCATTTAGTCATGTTTGTATCTCCTTACGAATAAAGGCTCTAAGGCAGGCGACCTCAAACTACGGCCTGCGGGCCACATGCGGCGGTGTGAATTGTATTTGTTCCCGTTTTGTTTTTTACTTCAAAATAAGATATGTGCAGTGTGCATAGGAATTTGTTCATGGTTTTTTTTTTTTTTTTTTTTAAACTATAGTCCGGCTCTCCAGCGATCTGAGGGACAGTGAATTGGCCCCCTGTTTAAAAAGTTTGAGGACGCCTGCTCGAAGGAGTATGTCATCATGGTTTGGCTAACCTGGGGAGGAAAGAGCCCACCAGCTGGGGAAGGGCATGTCAAATAGTTGGGGGCTAGGAAAACAAACCTGCCTTTTCCTCAGTTTCGTTCTGGATTTGCCCTGTATGTAACCACGGCCAGCAATTCCTGGACTTGCAAATAGACATTGGGAGAGGGGGCTCTGACTCAAATCCAGAATTATGACATCTGCCACAAAGAGCCACTGAGTCTCCCATTACACAGCACATTGTTTGTAATTTGTCACTCCCTTTGACTCTACTAATGATGGAGAAAACCAGAAAAAAATGAAAGACAGAGAATAGGCATTCCATAGAGTTATTAAATATGTATTTCATCATAAAGTATTATCTCTATTGGACACTAATTGGAGAGTGTCCAGCATTCGGCCAGTGACTGACCCTGAGTGCAACAAAACCCCAGTTTTCAAAAAAGCATTGTGGAAACTCCTCTGCTTGGACTCATCTTGCTCTTCAGAGGGCGGTGGATTACTGACAAGGCTTAATGATATCCTGCAATGCTCTTTTTCCTGTTAAGAAGCGATTTATCATCTCTCCAGATTTCACACCAGGGTCAGGCTCACTTGGCTCCATTTCCCTGTGGCTACAGATCTCAAATAATCAAGGACCATCTTGTGAGGAAAAGGCCAGATGGGCAGGCAGGGAAGTGATCCAGGCCCTGAGTGAATCGTGTTCAACCTATGTCTGCTCCCCCATGGCACTGGGAAGTGAGGGGCCAGACAGGCAGAGATGCAAGAGGGGCTACCTCTAACTTAGCCTAGATGAGCATTTGGGGAGTTTGGGAAGCGGGAAATTCAGATATTTGTCTTGTGCACTCGCATGATAAAATCTGATACTGTCCCCCCTTGTGCTATGCAAATGAACTCAGTCCTCTCCTCAAATTGGGGTCTCAGGGCCACAGAGCCTCACAATGCGATTCTCCCCATACCTTCTGGGAGTGGGAGGCGAAGTGAACCACTGAGGATAGTGGCACGTGGTCTAATTAAGTGCTCAAAATGAAGGATGATCCGGTGCTTTTACATTTTTTACATTTTGATTCTGAGAGATTGTGGTAAATAGATTTTAGAGTAAATCATTCCAGAGTCATCTTTGCATCGCCAGAAGCAAGCACAGTGCTGCTACCTGGTGTCCAATCAATGTTTCTTTAAAGCATAGAGCTCATACCTGGAATTAACTTCTATTTCTTTGGAATATAGGCACCGAGGACTCTTGTCTTCAGGAGGCAGGTGCCATCCCTTCCATGGCCTTTATCTGCCTTCCGGATAGACCACACCCTAGGAGTCTGGATAAAGCAGACAGGAAAGAGAGAAGCGCTGTTAGCTAAGCCACCAGGCTGTGGATTGTTCTTAGAGCTGATTCTGGACCCTGGGGTGGGTTCTGGTTGGCTTCCTCTTCTCAGCCTTCACCCTTGGCCCCATGGCTCCAACCCGCAGCTGTGCTTTTGGACTGGTTACTTTCTCTAATCTTTTTGGGTTTCCTGATTGCTATTCCTGTTTCCTGACCCAAAGATCTGCAACATTAGTTCACAGATGTCAGGGGAAGAGGCTTGCCTTTTACTGTTTAATTGCTTTAGCGGTGATGAGTCAGAGAACAGTTCTGGGCTGAGGAATCCCAAACCAATTTACTTAGGAAAGGAGTTGTTGGAAGGCAAGGTCAGGTTATTAAGAGCACCGTTAGTTACGCTCATGCATACAGACCAGAATCTGAGTCTAAAACAGAGACTGTATTAAGTATGAAAGTGTGGGATATGTTATAAAGATTCATATGATGACATTATGCTAATTTTGTAGTCAACCAATGGTTTTCAACCAGGAGCAATTTTACCCACCAGGGGACATTTAACAGTGTCTAGAGACACTTTTGATTGTCACTATTGTGGGGGTGCTACTGGCACCTCGTAGGGAGAGGCCTGGGGTGCTGCTGAACAACCTGCAATGTATGGACAGCTCCCCACACCAAAGAATCATCTGACCTAAAATGTCAATAACACCAAGGCTGAGAAACCCTGTATTAAACAAGTAAGATACAAATTATAGATCACAAGTATATAAAATACGCACATTTAAAAAAGTTTGGAAGAAGACACAGCACAGTTATAATAGTCTATGTGTCCAGCTGGCAGGATTCTGCATGCTTTTCTTTTCCGGTTTAAATATTTTCTAATATAACTGTATTGCCTTTAAATCCATTTTTCATACATAAGTAATATGTGAATACTTCTACTTGTAAAAGATTGCAGTATTTCAGATAAGTCTGAAGACTTCTTTGATCAACCCAGCTTCTCCCGTCTCAGTCCCCTTCCCAGAGGTAACCAGTTTTGACAAGGTGGCCTTTCGGCCCTTAACTATACATTTATACATGTATTATGTGCAGTCAGAGAAAATCTGGATGATGGCAACCTTTTTAGCAGCTTCATGGTATTCTTAGTTCCTCTGTTTCCCAGCTGATGAACGTTTAGGTTGCTTCCAGGTTGAGACTATTCTCCTTGAACACACTTGTGAAGGTGCCTTCACGTGGGTATGGGATACAAAATAGCTGGGTTATGAAAAACTCGTATTTCAATTTTTATCGGCTACTATCAATTGCCCTCTAATGCGCCCACAAATCTCCTGACACCCTCACCAACCCTGGATAGATATCTTTTCCACATTTGCCCATTAGTTGGGGAAGAGTATATTGCTTTTGTTTGACTTTGCCTTTCTCTTGACACTGGCGAGGTTGAGTATCTCTTCAGGTACTTGTCGAACCTGTCACACAGTCTCTTGTGTGAACTGTAATGTTCACATCCATTACTTATTTTTGCATTATAATACCTTTTCAATATTTTTGAGAGCAAAAGAGAGCAAGATCAAAGCAGGATTAAGTTTGTGTAAACATCGAGAAGTTAGCCTACCCAGGGCCTGGCCTAGCCTCCCTAAACAGATCCTACGTCTCATCCAGTCCAGAGTGACCCTTTCCCGTCATTATTAAGAACCTAAGAGAGTGGCTATATTAGGAAACATAGCAGCCAGGCCCATTCCCACCACTGCTCCATGATTCTCTGGCCTGTGAGCCTGTGCTAGGCCAGCATCCTGACCCTGAGCAGCCAGCAGGTGCTGCCAGTCAGATTCGCTGCAGTCAAATACAAATCTGATACGTGCTAAGGTATGAAAGGCCCATGAAAGATAGCGTGTGAACCTGATAGTATCTGTGGCCCGTGCAAATGGCAATTAGGACCATTAAATTGCAGTTAATCTTCATTAAGAACATCTGTTGTCTAGCCCGCATGAGAAAGCTGAAGACAGGGTCGGGTGAGTAACTATTATTATCTGTTTAGTCCATATCCTCCTAGCCTTTTTCTATACATTTATATCAGTAGTTCTCAAGCAAAGCCATTTTTCTCCCCAGGGGACACTCGACAATGTCTAGAGACATTTTTGTTTGTCACGGCTGGGGGTGGGGTGCTACTGGCACCTAGTGGGTAGAAGCCAGGGATGCTGCTAAACATCTTACAATGAATAAGACAACTCCACACACAAAGAACATATCCAGCTTCAAACATCAATAGCACCAAGGTGAAGAAACCCTGATTTTACACATAGCGGTAGCCAGATAAATACAACTTTTTTTCTTGAATAAAGAGGACCACATAATCTCCATCCTCCTGTGATTTACTTTTGTACCATTTAGAAATCTTCCCTGTGTGGGTGCATATACAGGTATTTCCAACACTTTCTATTTCACAGCTTCATGATATTCTATAATATGGATATACAGTAGTCTATTAAATAGTCCTATATTGGGGGATATTCAGGTTGATTCCACTTTCTGCAATTACATATGAGACTGCAACGGCATTTTTCGTTTTTATTACAAGATCACTACTTTTTTTTTTTTGAGACAGAGCCTCAAGCTGTCACCCTGGGTAGAGTGCTGTGGCATCACAGCTCCCAGCAACCTCCAACTCCTAGGCTCAAGTGAGTCTCCTGCCTCCACCTCCCAAGTAGCTGGGACTACAGGCACCCGCCACAACGCCCGGCCATTTTTGGGTTGCAGCCATCGTTGTTGTTTGGCAGGCCCGGGCTGGATTCGAACCTGCCAGCTCAGGGGTATGTGGCTGGCGCCTTAGCCCGTTGAGCCACAGGCGCTGAGCCAAGATCACTACTTTTTAAGGCTATGTGTTTAAAAGTTCATTTTTATGTCGGGTCAAAATCTATCCCCCAATTTTTT
Organism: Perodicticus potto; assembly: GCA_963574655.1. Classification (NCBI taxonomy): domain Eukaryota; kingdom Metazoa; phylum Chordata; class Mammalia; order Primates; family Lorisidae; genus Perodicticus; species Perodicticus potto. Next base: position 895 of record CAUYRH010153074.1, on the reverse strand, counting down.
TCTACTTCAGTTTTCTAGAGCTAAACAGAATAAAGCAAATCCTTCTTCTATAGGATAACTCTTCAAATACTTGAATATGGTCATCATAAAGCCCTCAACATCTTCTGTCATCCAGAATAAGCAACTCGACTACTTGAAATATATTGTATGACTTCCCAGATTCTTCTCTACCCCAGTTGTGAACTCCAAAATGAACTCCATTTTGTCAATGTCCCACTCAAAACATGGTGCTCAGAGTAAAAGAGTTCAAATATTGTCTGATGCTGCAGAATACAGAGAAACTAACTCCATTAATTTGCACACAGTAATCCTATCAATGTAGTCTAAGATTGCAATGTTCAAGCTAAATGTTTTGAAAAAAAATTTTTTTTTTTGCAGTGGCATTCTTTTAAAAATGAAATCAAAGCCCAAACTCCAATTTTTAAAACAGTTAAGAGTAGAATTTTTCCATGTTTACATGGATGGAGCTGGAACATATTCTTCTTAGCAAAGTATCTCAAGAATGGAAGAAAAAGTATCCAATGTACTCAGCCCTACTATGAAGCTAATATATAGCTTTCATATGAAGATTATAACCCAAGTAAAGCACAAGAATTTGGGGAAAGGGCAAGGGAGGGAAGGGGAGAGGGGAGGTTGGGTGGAGCGAAGGTAATTGGTGGGACCAACCTACGGTGCCTCTTAGAAGGGTACAGGTGAATTTTATATGTTTTTAGAAGAAATTATAAAATCTGAGTTGAATTATTGCTCTTTTAACTTATAATTTTTAAATAAAAGAATATTTTCTACAAGTAATACTAATAAAAGAATATTTTCTACAAGTAACTTTTTTTCCCTTATGTCTTGTGAACAACCAGTTTAACTGGGTCTAATGTACATATGGTACACATGTATATAC
>CAUYRH010153063.1:0-97803 GCA_963574655.1 Perodicticus potto | reverse complement strand
CTCTCCCGGTCTTTCCCCGGCTCCTCCTCTAGGCCTCTAGCCTCAGGGTATATATAGGTGTATGGGTTCCTTGGCCAGGAAACGAATGAATGCAGTCCCTTCCGCCGGGGGGAAGGTGAATGAGTGCATCAATGAATGGACACAGTGAACTAGGTTTAATAGCAGCCTCTCCCTTTTTGCTTTTTAGAAGTGAAATCCTAATGGGGAAATCTGTGTAAAAGGAGAAAATAGACATTTTGGCTTTCAGGATTGTTTTTATTTGTTTTTTCCACAAAAAAAAGTGGTGCAGTGAACTCACTTGGCGTGGAGGGCCTCTTTGCTTTCGTCTGCATCCCTCCATCTGGGGTCACTGTCAGCAGTCGTGCGTTTTCAAGACTGTCATAGACATTTCCACATTATGTTATGATAAAATGTTATTCCAAAATGTGGTCTAGAATTCCGGTTATGGTATTGTTCTCATTATTACATAGACGCCACAGTCTCAGCACAAAATGTGTAAAAGCTTTTGTTGTGGAAAGTTGTCACTGTGTCTTTAAGTGTTAAAAACTGGAAATTGGCTTTGAATCTACTAAAATGTGTTTATTTGGGGAATGGCTTTTCCTTTCTAGATTGCTATTCAAAAAAGTAGGTTGTCTGAAAGTCAGGAAAAGGCAGTGAACCTGAAGAAAGACTTGGCGGAGATGCAGGAGTGGATGGCGCAGGCTGAGGAGGAGTACCTGGAGCGGGACTTCGAGTACAAGTCCCCAGAAGAGCTGGAGAGTGCTGTGGAAGAAATGAAGGTGAGGCTGGGACAGCCGCGGCACCAGGCTTCGGGCCTCCCCGCCTCCCTTGCAAACTAACCCATCCGTCCTTGGATCGTTGTAAAGCACCACTGTGTACATAGCATCTTTCACGGTCGGATTTCAACTTTTAAAAAGGGGGGATGACTGCTGCTGTGATTTTAGTGGGGAAAGAAAATTACAAGTCCATTTGTTCAGCCTGGTGCATGAATTGAGTCCAGGAAGACCCCGGAGATAATCTCTTAGGGCAGAACTTTGGGAAGCCACAGAAAATAACTTGAAAACCTCTGGTAGTGGGCATAAGGAAGAATTAAATTATATTTTTTTAGTGGGGTAAGTATATATAACATAAAATTTGCCATTTTAACAACTATTAAGGGCACAGTTCAGTGACGTTATGTTCTGAATGTTTCACAACCATCACCACTATCTATTGCCACAATTTTTCAGGAAGAATTATTTTTTTCTAAGGAACAAGAAAGACTTCTTGAATTGGTTGGGGTTTATCTGAATTTTATCAGATAATCCAGGTAATCTGTGGAGTACACATGGATCCCAAACTTTATTAGAGCATGTGGGTAAGGGTACCAGTGGGAATGTGTCAAGGAATTTCACAGTGTTGGATTCACTGTATCTATTTCCTAGAAGCTTGTATTGTGCCATCAGTAATCCCGAGCACTCTCTTTTTTTGTATAATAAAAGAACCGGGCATCATTCCCAAATTTCTATCACTGCTTCATTGTCCTTGAATGTTCAAACCAAAGGAGGTCATGTCTTAAAGGCTATATTTTTTTCTATAAGCTTAAACAAACACAGTGAATGTTTTACCCCAAAGTTAACTTCCCTGGAAGTATAACTATAGCAAAAATCTCTGTGCAGTTATTTTTAAGGGGATCATATGACATTCATGCATTATTATAGTATATAAGTCAAAGTGAACATGACAAGAGACCTTCACTGATGTTGTTATTTTCACTGAAACATCTTATTTAATGTAACTCTTTTTGAAAAAAAATTTTTTTTTTTTTTTTTTTAAAGACAGAGTCTTACTCTGTCCCCCTGGTAGACTGCTATGGCATCATAGCTCACAGCAACCTCAAACTCTTGAGCTTGAGCAATCCTCTTGCCTTAGTCTCCCAAGTAGCTGGGACTACAGGCACCTGCCACAATGCCCAGCTATTTTTAGAGACTGAGTCTCGCTCTGACTCAGGCTGGTCTTGAACCTGTGACCTCAGGCAGTCCACTCACCTCGGTCTCCCAGACTGCTAGAATTATAGGGATGAAAGACTGTGTCTGGCCTAAAAGATTTTTAGATATTCAGTATATAAGATATTTTAAAGGTGGCCCACCATGTTAACAATTATTTTAATTTCATTTATTCTTTTCTTTTACACTTACTTACATTGTAGTTTGGGGTTTTCTGAAATTACTGTAGATGAGAGTTTAGAAAAATGAGATTAAAATCCTTGATTGGTCAACATTTTATTTATTTTCATTCTTTCAAACAGCCTAGAAACTTAAAAAGCACTATACTTAATGACGTTCCCCTAATGGGGAAGTTCAAAACCATTAAGCAGGAGAGACAGCTGAAAGGGAAAGTTAAAAATCTGTTTTAACTTGATCTGAATGTGAGATTGTTCATGGTGCGGAGACAGGGAAATAGCCATTTCTGGGTCAGAGAGTCCCAGTTTAACTTTATCATCTGGGGAATGCCTGGGTTTTAGGAGAAAAAAAAATACATTTCAGTCACTTGGAGAACTTTGTAAAGGATACCTTTACTACGGTACACATCTATTTCTGTGAAAATTCATGAATTTTAGTCTCATATGCTTAGTCCTCCAGTGATCAATTATAATTAATTCACTTAGATTCTTATCTTGGACCCAGAATTTGAAATAATTTCATGTCAGGAAACATAGCTTAGGATAACACAGATGTTAACTCTGCTGCTATGAAGTGCAAATGTTTGTGGGCGCCATGTACGTTGTGATGCACACGTGAGTTTTTAGTGTTAACAATCTCATTTCAAAAGCACTCACTGCAATGATTCCCCAAATAGTGTTCCACACCAGCAGTTGTAATCATCAGACGTTTTAACTTTGGTTAAGTTATTTACAAAAGAAAGATTGAAATTGGTTACTGAGAAAGGGAGCCGATTTTCAAGTGTGTCCTGTCTTGAAACAGAGGGCAAAGGAGGATGTGTTGCAGAAGGAGGTGAGGGTGAAGATTCTCAAAGACAACATCAAGTTATTAGCTACCAAAGTGCCCTCTGGTGGCCAGGAGTTGACGTCTGAGCTGAACGTTGTGCTGGAGAATTACCAACTTCTTTGCAACAGAATTCGTGGAAAGTGCCACACACTAGAGGTATGTTGTTTTTGTCAGTTCTGCGATCCAAACTCTGCAATGTTCTGACCATTTCTAAACGGACCTTTGGAAAAAACTTTATTTTCTTTTAAATACTGATGGTAAGGAAAAAGGAGTTCTTGGGGGAGTAGATAAAAACGAAAGAGATGTTAAAAAATAGGGGGTGAAGATCTGTTCATCTGATGAACATCCCATGAAATTTCTTGGGAAAAATCTTTTAATATTTTCAGACTTTCCTTTTTTTTATGGATGTGATCAAGCTTCTTATGTTACAGATGATCTGTAGTGTTTGGTCCAGTCACCAAATTTCTTTTATTTTTTATTTTTTAATTTTTATTAAATCATAGCTGTGTACGTTAGTGCAATCATGGGGCACAATGTGTTGACTTTATATACAATCTGAAATATTTTTATCAAACTGTTTAACATAGCCTTCATGGCATTTTCTTAATCACTACATGAAGACATTTGTATTCTGCATTTAGTAAGTTTCACATGTACCCTTCTAAGATGCACCATAGGTGTGAAATTTCTGAAGGTGTTGTAAGATCTGCTTTGTTTTGCCTGATTGAGTACACGAACATGAATTGAAGTTCTTTTATTTTGGGCGGTGTCTAAAGTTAGAGAGTTATCCTAAAGGAGAGTGGAACTTACATATGCTGGTAGTTCACTGTGCCTTAGATAAGTACCTTTTTTTCTCTCTCAGATTTAAGATGTAGATGATTCTGTGTGTGAGTTTTTTGTTGTGTTTGTTGTTGTTAGATAAAACTGATTTACTGCTTGTTTTACATTAGTATAAATTTTGTCCTATCTCGTTGGAATATCTAAGAAGCGTTTCAATTTGATTTAAATTCAACTCAACCTGAAACAAATTTTGGTATCGAAGTACATCCTGAAAGGGTATAAAATAATTGAGACTAGTTAGTTAGAAAGCTACTTGTTTTGGAATTAGTCTGCTTCTTGGGAGTGATTTTCTATAAGTTGTCTTTTCTTTCCCATAACAAAAGAGGCTCTGCTGGCATCTAAGCAGACTTTTGGTCTGTTTTTTTGCTTGTAGGGGACTAGAAACCTCTTTTTCCTGCTCTCAGCCAAAGAGAAATTTGTGGCTGAGGGTTCAAATCTCGCTTGTGACATGTTTTTGTATGCTTGGTTAACTGAGAATAGTTTTTGTATTTCTCATGGATTGGAAAATGCATGTATACACACACACACACACGGAATCAATGGCAGAGACTGAATGGGGCCCCTAAAATCTAAACTATTTCCTGTTTGGCCCCTTTTAGAAACATTCGCTGGCCCTTGTTTTGGAAAGCACGCCTCATCGGCTCCAGACTGGAGTGTGGCTTTACTCAGTCAGTAGATCCCCAAGAGAACAAACCCACTCCTCCTAAATTTACCACTCACATAGGTCCCTTATATGGAATAAATGTTTCTACCCCCTTTTGCCCCACAACATGGAAAATTTAGTGGTGAGGAAGGACTGATAGCAACTTACACAGTAGGAAAAGCATGACTCCATTTGGGGTGAACTGTGGCTCTCTCTCTCTCTCTCTCTTTTTTTCCAGAGACAGGGTCTTATTCTATCCCCTAGGCTGGAGTGCAGTGGCATCATCATAGCTCACTGTAACCTCAAATTCCTGGATTCATGGAGCCACAAACACTACCACATATGGCTAACATTTTAAAAAATATTTACATAAAGATGGAGTCAAAACATTTTAAAAAATATTTACATAAAGATGGAGTCTCACTCTGTTCCCCAGGCTGGTCTTGAACTCCTGGCCTCATGCAATCCTTCTGCCTCAGCCTCTCAAAGTGGTGGGATTATAGGCATGGACTGCTGAGCCTGGCATGGCTCTCTTCTTAAATAGAGATGTCGTCTGCATTTAGAAAAAGATGGACTGTTCGGCACACTCTTTACATCACTTAACTCTGAGTTGGAATGGGGTGGGGCCCAGGAAATTTCAGTTCCTATAAAATTATTAAAAGAATTTATGAGTGATTTTTTTCTTTTGTTTAAAAAACAAAGTTTCTCTCCTCCCTCCCATTGATTATATAGTTTGATTTTTGCTATTTAAGTCAGATCTGGAATTTATCTTAATGGAAAGAGTGTGGTGGCCTCTTTTCCATTTCTCTTTGTCCCCTTACCCCCAGCTGGTCTAATACGATTTAGGGAAGAATTCAAGTTTGTTTCATTTGGTTGAAAATCCAACTTCCTCGGTTTCTAACTTCCCAGATACACTTACATCTAAATGAAATTATTACTGATTAAAGGGAATGTGCAGCACTCAAGGTCTGATGGACGAAGTGGCTTCTTGTCTAATTTAGGTTTTTTTGCGGTTTAGGAGGTCTGGTCTTGTTGGATCGAACTGCTTCACTATTTGGATCTTGAAACCGGCTGGTTAAACACCTTGGAAGAGCGGATGAAGAGCACAGAGGCCCTGCCTGAGAAGACAGATGCTGTCAGCGAAGCCCTAGAGGTGGAACCTGTGTTCTCGGTGGCATTTTTGTTGTTGCTGTGATGAGGCTACGTGTGTTTTAAAATGAGGCACATAACGTTTTATTGGGCAAACTCATTTCCTTCCTCGGTGGTTTTCAGTATCACTTGGCATTGTCTTCTGTCGCCTGAAGTATTTATACCATCATGTGTACTTAGATTATTGGTGACTGCCCCATCAGCCCCGTGAAGTGGCAGCCTGTGCATTTTAGACGTGGCAAACACTCTAGTGGGTTTCCAGTCCCTGCACGGAGCCCTCTGTAATTGGGGCATCTGCTCTCCTGTTTCGTCGTCAAGTTACTTTTAGTCTCTAAGCACAGGAATGACTTTGTTTGCAGTGGCTTCTAGTCTGTTCCCTCCAGATATGAAAGTAAAAAGACAGGCTGAGTGCAAATAATTGAGACGTGGGACCCATTCACAGGAACTTGTCATCACATCTGGCCCTTAAGTTCTTTGAGGCTGAGAAATGCACCTGATTCTTTGGTTCTTTGTTGTCCCTCAGTTCCCAACAGAGTGTGGCACACGGTGACTTAATGACTGCTTCTCAACGTAATTACAATGTAAAGAGGAGCAGGTTTGCTTATAAAAAGAAAGAAGGAAGGCACATATGTTATAAAAACTGTAGTAGCATGACGTGTGACTTGAGTGGACGCCGAAGGTCAGATGCGCTCACAGAGTGAAATGTGGCGCCTGTATTCTGGGAGATGGAGGCTCTGCTGGAAAAAAAGATGTCACTTCTCAAATAAAGCAGAGGGAGAGATTGAAAAAAAAAGAAAAATATGAAAAACTTACTTTCAAAAATATTTTCCTAATATGAAAGTTTATGTACAATACATTCTAGAAATATGGAAAATAGAGAAATGATAAAGGAAACTCTGGTAAATGCTTTTAAACATTTTGTGTGTCTCTTCCTAATTATTATTAGTTTTTTCGTATACACACCTAGAAAGTAGTACATTGCATCAAAGGCTTTGGGGTCACAAAGGCTTTGGAGTCAAGATAGAATCTTCACTCTTCTTTTAACTGTGTGTGTAGCAAATTTTTTAACCTCTCTCAACTTCAGTTTTCCATGTATAAAATGGGAATAATATTTAGCCTATATTGTTAATTAGATTTACATATACACAGAGTGTATGGATAAAACAGTGCCTCTAGACTGTGTCTGTTAGAAAAATAATGTCATTTTTACCTATTTTAGTGGTATAATTAATGACAATTGAGATAATTTTGCTTGTATAGTGCTGTTATCTGCCTTCCAACATTGCATCATACCTTAAGCTTTTCTCTACATAATTAATAAATTTTTGAAATTATTTGTTTAGAATTATATCATCATATTCATGCTGATTTCTCAATTTAATGTAATTATTCCTACTATGATGGACTTTTTTTTCTTTTTTTGAAGCAGAGTCTCACTATGTCGCCCTTGGTAGAGTGCCATGGTGTCACAGCTCACAGCAACCTCAGACTCTTGGGCTTAAGTGATTCTCTTGCCTCAGCCTCCCCAGAATCTGGGACTACAGGTGCCCACCACAATGCCTGGCTATTTTTTCATTGCAGTTGTCATTGTTGTTTAGCAGGCCCGGGCCAGATTTAAACCCGCCAGTCTCGGTGAATGTGGCAGGTGCCCTACTCAGTGAGCTATGGGCGCCGCCCTATGATGGATATTTTTGTAAATTAGTAATTTATTTAATTTCTGGTCTTAGTCCTTAGGTAGATTTCTAGAAAATAGAATTGCTTGTTTAAAAAGTGGACATTTTTAGGATCTTTGATACATTTTGCCTTAGTAAAAGCATTGCTTTTTTTCCCCTGTCCCTGAAACAGTCTCTGGAATCTGTTTTGCGCCACCCAGCCGATAATCGTACTCAGATCCGAGAACTTGGCCAGACTCTGATTGATGGAGGGATTCTCGATGATATAATCAGTGAGAAACTGGAGGCTTTTAATAGCCGCTATGAAGATCTGAGTCATCTGGTAAGAACTGTGTGAGTGTTGATTGGGTACCAATGAGATGGAGGTGACCCTAAGCCCCGTATCATATAGAGCCTTAATGTTGGAAAGGCTTTAATGTTGGTTAAAGTTGGTAACAACTAAAGTTAGTTCATGTTGGTTAAAGTTGGTGACAACTAAAGTTAGTTCATGTTGGTTAAAGATGGTAATCAATACTGATGGGAGCACTGATATATCAGGTTAGATATGGTTAAAGCTTTAATGTTGGTTAAAGTTGGTAACCAATACTAATGGGAGCATGGCGGTCACTGACTTATCAGGGAGAAAGAATCGACCTCATACTTGCAGTAGGCAGAACTTGATTTACAAAACAATTATCTTTGATTTTATGAACTATTTAATTTCCAGGAAGACTCATACTACAGCCATATATAGAATAATAACTCATTCTAGTAAATATTAGGGCCATTATGATTTGACACAAGCTGTTATGAAAGCCATTGTCTCTTAGTTCATACCCGGGTTGTTTCATAACGTGCACGCCCACGCCCACATCACTCACCAGAGATAGCACACTGTTTTTTAATAGAAAGTTTGGGAGCGGGTGTTAGATGCTTTCAAGCACATATTAAATAAGAACCGTTGATGGTTAGATGAATAGCATCAAGCTTTACCCCGGAGTGTAGCAAACAGTGGTTCAACACATACGAGTTTGGACAATTAAGTTAATGAGCTCATCTTAGAAAAAGTGCCGCATCTGTCATTGCTGAATATCACTGTGGCCAACACTCCCCCTGGGAAGCTATGCACCGACACCAGCACCGAGTCTAACCTTCAAAGCAATTTGGGAACTCTTTTTCAGAGCTATTGTATGAGGTCTGAAAATTAAGTTCGTGAACTCATCCTAGAAAAGGTGCTTTGAAGGGTGGACTAACCACTGGCATTAATGCCCAGCTGCCCAAGGGGAGTGGGGAAGGTGACCGTAGAGAAATTCAGCATTGAGGTATGCAGCACGTTTTCTAGGACCTTTGAAGGTGACCGTAGAGATACTCAGCACTGAGGTATGCAGCACTTTTTCTAGGATGAGTTCACGAACTTAATTGTCAGACCTTACATATATCTCTAAAACTGGCTTAGACTTTAGAAAAAAAGATCCAGATGTTTATTTATTTATTTATTTTTTGAGACAGAGCCTCAAGCTGTCACCCTGGATAGAGTGCCCTGGCATCACAGCTCACAGCAACCTCCAATTCCTGGGCTCAAGCGAGTCTCCTGCCTCCACCTCCCAAGTAGCTGGGACTACAGGCGCCCGCCACAACACCCGGCCATTTTTTGGTTGCAGCCGTTATTGTTGTTTGGTGGGCCCGGGCTGGATTTGAACCCACCTGCTCAGGTGTACGTGGCTGGCGCCTTAGCCCGTTGAGCCACAGGCGCCGAGCCCCAGATGTTTATTGATAGACATTTTTGTTACATTTTATGTTCTTATTGACAGACCTTGCTAATTTCTAAAAACACTCTAAATTTATAATAAATAACAAATTTTTGTCCTCTGCTTAATGTGTTCTGTAAGAAATCTTTACATTTTTTAATTTTATTGTATATAAAAAGAAGTAAAAGTTAGCAATTCACCTACAAGGTATGTAAGGCCCTAGAAGAACATTTTCACTGTTACCATTGGTAGTTATTATTTATTTACTAGGAGAGCTAAAGTCTTGAACTAGTGCTTTGTTAGATTTGTCTCAGTGGCCAGAACTCATATATATTCAGCTATTTATGTTTGTGCTGAGCACCTAATGATTCAGTTTCTCCCCTGTGCAGGCAGAGAGCAAGCAGATTTCTTTGGAGAAGCAACTCCAGGTCCTGCGGGAAACGGATCACATGCTTCAAGTTCTGCAGGAGAGCTTGGGGGAGCTGGACAAACAGCTCACCACCTACCTGACAGACAGGGTAGACGCTTTCCAAGTTCCCCAGGAAGCTCAGGTACTGCCATGGATGTGAGGGCTTTTGAATGAAAAAGAGAGCGTATGTACTCATTTTCTCAACTGTAAGAGAACTTCTCCTGCCACCCAAAACTAAGAGTTTGTAGGAAAGACTGTTCTTACTTAAGCTCTTGGGTCTTGGCACCTCTTGGTCTCTCTGTAAAACCCTGGTAAACAACCAGCATTTTTTAATTGTAGTTTTCTTTGGAATTAGTACACTTCTTTTTCTTAGTAAGAAAATCGTAGACATTAGAAATGACAAATGCAAGGACTTTAGCATATGGTAGCATGTGGTGGTCTTACAACACAGCAGCCTGTATTATTATTAATTATTATACCAAAAATTTGTTAAAACGTGTATAGGCCAGGTGTGAGCACAGTGGTTCACCCCTGGAATCCTCGCCCTCTGGGAAGCCGAGGAGGTGGATTGTTTGAGATCAGGTGCTTGATCTCAGCAAGAGCCAGAGCGAGACCCTATTGCTACTAAAAATAGAAAAACTAGCCGGGTGTGGTGGTGGGTGATTGTAGTCCTAGCTGCTCAGGAGACTGAGGCAAGAGGATTGTTTAAACCCAAGAGTTTGAGGTTGCTGTGCACTGGGATGCCCCAGCCCTGTACCCAGGGCGACAAAGTAAGACTGTCTCAAAAATAAAATAAATGAATAAATGAAACTTGTATAGGTGGTCTCCATTATGTAAAATATATTATGTATTACATCACTATATGGAACTTTTGCATTAGTTATTTTTATATATACATATTTTTAAAAAAGACATCCTTTCCCTCTCCCAATCTCTTTTGTAGAAAATCCAAGCAGAGATCTCAGCCCATGAGCTAACTCTTGAGGAGTTGAGAAGAAATATGCATCCCCAGCCCCCAGCCTCCCCCGAGGGCAGGACTGCTCGAGGAGGAAGTCAGATGGATGTGCTACAGGTAAAGAGGGCAGGAGCATCCTTTTACTTTTCACTATCTTGTGTGTAAAAAGAGGTCATTGGGTGACGTTGGGTGTGTTTGGTCTTTTTTTTTTGCAGTTTTTGGCCGGGGCTGGGTTTGAACCCATCACCTCTGGTATATGGTAGGGCCGGCGGGCGCCCTACTCCTTTGAGCCACAGGTGCCGCCCTTCTCTTTTTTTCTTTTTAAGAGACCATTCCACTTATTTTTGACATCTGGATGCATAAGGACTCATGTAAAGCAGTCATATACCATTACCTTCAAAATCCATATGATAAAATACAAGCACAATCTACCAAAAGGCTGATACATGGTAAAGCCTAAGCATACTACTGTGTAATATTGTGAATACAGAACTTGGAGACTTTAGTTAGAGTACTATGTTTTCTTTTCATTTTGAAAACATGCATTAAAATTTTAAATGCAAATTCATTCCTTATTTGAAATAAAACAAAATCCTCTAAGTTATAACAAGCATTGGTCACAAGTTTTCAGACCTATTCATGAAATTACAAAAAGAACCTGAAGCATTCTATAATGTTGAGTGGAAGTATGTAATAAAAACATTGCATATATTTCTAGTGTGATGTTCTTAGCAATTGTTTACTAAAATAAAATGCAGTCATCAATCTTTCAAAGTGCAGGATCAGAAGGTAGTTTTCTTCTCCTTTGTCTATTTGTGAAATACACATTCATCCCATTTTACCAAAAATTGTGTTTTGCAAATATGTAAAAGTATATTAGTTAATACTAATAAAACACAGGTGGAGTTCTAGCATATGCAAATCCATCTTAGAGAAGAGGATGGGGATGATCATTTTCCTCTCTTCTTCATCTTCTTCATCATCACCTTGAAGTGATGAGTCATTTTTTCTGATGCAAACCATGAGGCAAGATGATGTATGAATGGTGTATGGCATCTCGGGCAGCAGAAACAAATTGTTGCATGGGTGGAAAAATACTGTTTGATTTTTATGGTTGAGTTGAGAAATGACAGAGCGAGCTGGATTTAGAAGTTAGCATTATATTGACTTTTTCTTTAACGCGGAGCCCCTGTCAGCTTTGCTGTGGCTGATGGACTGGGCAGGCTGAGTTCACGTGGGAGGCAGCATCAGACATCCAGTTCCTTAATGGTCCGAGTGACATTGACTTTCAGTCTGAACTTGTGATGAAGGGCATTTTGAGTTTTAGGTTCTGGATCTATATTTTTCAAATGGGTGAGAAAATTAATGAAGTTTTAATTCCAGCGAGGCCAGCCAGCTCGGTCCAAATTTGTTATCAAAATGTATTATCACTGGGATTGAGACACCGCATGTCAAGTGATTCATGGCACTGGGCTGTGCAGGTCACACAGGTGATCAGGCACCTTGACTGAGGTCCTGTAGGATTTTTTTTTTTTTCTTTTCTTGGTCATGTTATTGAAGGTTTTGTTGGTGCTTTACAGATTTTTAACTGTGTCTGTTGTATTAATATCATTTGATGAGAGAGATTATCATTCTGAGATGAACTGCTTATTACTTTCATTTCTCACATAGAGGAAACTTCGGGAGGTATCCACAAAGTTCCAGCTTTTCCAGAAGCCTGCTAACTTTGAGCAGCGCATGCTGGACTGTAAGCGTGTGCTGGATGGTGTGAAAGCAGAGCTCCACGTTCTGGACGTGAAGGACGCAGAGCCTGATGTCATCCAGACCCACCTGGACAAGTGTATGGTGAGGCTTGTGGGGTTAACATGGCCGGTGGGGTTTCCAGCAGCAATTGTGACTCCGTCTCAGACTTGGTTTGGTTCAACAATCATTAGCCTAGAGCACTGTTTTTCCATCTTTTCTATCTTATGGCACACAGGAATCTATAGTTAAACATTAGCAGCACACTTAAATTACGTTGATCAAAAAAAAAAAAGTAAAAAGAATATGCTTACTGTGCTTTGAACTTCCTTTGAAAATAATTTAATTAATGATCTTTAAAAGTTTTCACGGCACACTGGTTGAAAATCACTGACCTAGAGTGTACTGAACAGAGGGATTGATGATGGAAAATATGTTAAAAAATAAGAAATGTGGTTTTTGTCCCCAAGGAGATTAGAAGGGATAAGAGAGAGAGCTTGGAGAAAGTAAAATTAATTATTTCAGTGTAATGAGATAAAGAGATTAGAGAGTATGTGACATGATGAACACCCCAAAGAAATATATCTTAATCATGTAAATTCCAGAAGGCTTCAGCAAAATGTGACTGATAAGCTAAGTTTTCAAGGATAGATTTGAGTTAGCTAGAAGAACCATACTTAGATTGGATGTCAGGAATATTCCTTCATTAAGAAAATCATTTTCAAAGAAAGTAAAATTTTTAACTTTTAATTTATGCAGCTTCAGCCTAAGAAGTAAAAGAAAAAAGTTATACTTGGAGTGGATTTCAGGAATATTATAGCATAAAAAATTCATTTTCTGGGAAAATGCAAGCTTAAATAGAAGATTAAACTTGAGATGGGAAAGAAGGAATGATATAGAAGGCCTTATTGCTTTTTTAGTCTTGAACTTTATAATTTACTTGAAGAGAAATTTAAAAACAATGTGGCTAAGACAACACAATTTTAGAATTAGTGTTCTACTGGAAAATCATGGAGAAATGTAACATGTGACTAGTTAGGCCCAGAGAAGGCTGGGAAGAGAGTTTTGTGCTTTTCAAAACTACCATCTCCACGAGTCTGTTTCTTACATGAGAGGAAGAATGTACAGATAGGGTAACTTTTAATATGTATTTGCATATATATAAGCATTTATTTCCTTATTGTGATATAGTGGCAATCAAAGCAAATGCTGAACTTGACCTCATGGAGTGTAGTTCAGTGGTGACAGTGTCCTGTGAGAGGTTTTTAGGTTAAGATTATGACGTATGGAGAAGCTGCCCAGAATAAAACTTTTTGGTTTCAAGGTAACTAAGAGGAGGAAAGCTCTGAAATTGGCACATAGCATTCTGTTTTCTTGTATAATCTTAACATGTGAATTTTATGTATATTTTCATTGTATCAGTCATGCACGTCCACTGTGATACACTTGGAACTTCAGAGAAATAAAAGCAAAAATGTCGTTAATAGTTTCAAATCTTAACAACCAGAAGTCGCCAGTGTTGACTTTTTCCAGTCATAGCACTGAGGATTTTTTTAAAAATGCAATTTTAAATATGAGAGACATTCAATTTTTAGTTCTAATATTTTCCCATTTTATGTAGGAAAAATGTTTATATTATTAAGTACTGTTACAAATATTTAAAAAATGTCTTTTTATAAAAGCAGGCGTAAACTCTATAGTTTATTTACTTGTCTGATTAGGAAAAGTTTCTACAGCTTTGACTTCACTTGACTTGACCTTTGAGCCAAGTCTGAGAAGGACAATGCCCTTTGATCTCCATAGGTTTTGGCTGTCAATCAGCTAAGGCGTGTTCTGCAATAATTCCAGGTGTCAGGTTTTCATTGCAATGTGTAATTTGTCTTACTATGGTTGTTGTTTTAAAAGAAACTGTACAAAACTTTGAGTGAAGTGAAACTTGAAGTCGAAACTGTGATCAAGACAGGGAGACACATTGTTCAGAAGCAGCAGACGGACAACCCCAAAGAGATGGACGAGCGGCTGACTTCCCTGAAGGTGCTTTACAATGACCTGGGCGCCCAGGTGAGGAGCGGCCCAGACACCTCTCCTTTTCCCCACCTTGCCCTCTTCTCTCTCATGGATTTTAAAATTTCACTTCTCAGAAAATGCAGGTTTGAAATGTATGGCATTCATCCATGTTTTTGATTTATTGAGATCATTTTTATTGTATTTCTTTGAACTATGCTAATATTATGATGACTAATAGTTTTACAGAAATTTATTTTTGATATTTAGCCTAGTGTACTATTTATACTTTTAATGAGTGTGGGTGTTCCAGAAATTATTTCAAGGAAGCTCCCCAAACAGTAGTCTCTGTATAAACTCAGGTTACTGGCCCTCGGTCTTCTGAAGCTAATAATAAATGTGAAAATGTGCTGGGCTGTAGTAAAGAGTAAGTGACAAGAAGTTCGCATTAAGCTACTAGGAATTAAAATCTTCCCAGAAATCTCTCTAATGTAGGCATTTTAGTAATTCATACAGGTGTCATTGGGCCCTTTGTGGTGGGTGACCAACTGGGTCCAGCAGGCTTAATGTCTTCTCTCACGGGGAATCTTTGCCTCAAACCCAGGAGAACAAGAAACTGTGTAGAAGTGAAACGTTCTTAGCAATATTGAATAACTGCTTTAGACAATGTTCTGGATCCTTCTTCAGATATTTAATATGAACTACTTTCAGGTAAATTAAGATGGAAATTTGTCCATGAGCCTGGAGAAAAATAGCTGACCATTATCAATTTAAAATCAGTAAAAATGACCAGCCTAACTTTATCTAGGTAATTTTGACCTCACTTCTGCAAGATGATGCATTTTGATGGATTGCCCATCTGGAGCACGTATCTTCGAGCTTCTCTTTAGTACAGCTGGAGTTATTTGTCCAGTATTACTAGGCATTTACTAGGTTGGAGTGCTATGGCTACTTTTAGCACCAATATCTTATTGTGAATAATTTTAGCATTAAAGAATTAAAATCTCACTCAACTGAGCCTTTGTGTCAGGAGTTATACAGGCAGGAGAGATACAGTTGTGAAGAAAAGCATAAATTATCTCTTTATCTAATAGAATATGGAGTAATGAAAGTGGAAACATTAAATCAAGGAAGCATATGAAGTAATGTCAGATTATTGCTCTGAAGTGTTACAGAGGAAAAAATGTGGTACTTTGAGGGTACAGGTAAAGGGAGATTTGGCCCTGTCTTGAGTTAAGAAAGCTTCCCTGGGAAGATAAGCTGATATCTGAAGGATGGGAGGAGTAACTGGGGTGAAACCAGGGGAGGAACTTTTGTGGCTGATGGGGCAGCACGTTACATTTGTGTGGTTGGAGCAGGGAGAGCCAGTGTGGGGGAAATGTTGTTGGAGAGATGATGCCAGACCCTGCTAATGCCATAGAATTTGTGTTAAAGATTTTAATTTCTGTCTCAAAAACAACAATCAATTTTTGCATGGTTTTTAATAGGGAAAGAACATGCTTTAATAGGGAAATAACATTAAAGGATCACACACTGCCATTTGGAGGATAAGGCAGGATTGGATGTGGGGAGGCCAGTTAGGAATTTACTGTTGTACTCTTAGTGACAGATGATGGTGCCTTGAACTGGGGGAGCAGTGAGGTGAAGTCAGTGGCTTGGTCTCAACATACATAGGAAGTGAAATCAATAGGTGGTTTAGATATAGGAACATAGTGGGAGGGGGAGAGAGAGAGAGAGAGAGAGAGAGACCAAAGATGGCTCCTGGGTTTCCACTTCACTCTGTGGCTGACCCCATCATTGGGATGGAGTGCTGGAAGGAAAGGTGCGGGAAGGACGTGCAGAACGCATTATTGGGTATATCGAAATTTTAAGTGCCTTTAAAAATGTTAATTGGTGATACCAGATCCTCACATGGTTATTCAGGCCTGGAGAATATATCTGGGCCAAAGATGGATTTTAGGAGTCATCTGCGTGGAGTCAGTAATTAATATTTGTAGGGATGGGAAATTGCAGAGGGACAGGAGATGGTGAAAAAGAAGAAGGTCTGCCACCGTGTCTTAAGGAATGATGCCAGTTAGTAAGAAATTTGAGGAAGATGATCTTGCAAAGGAATCTGAAATTACCAGCAAGAAATGGTGGGCACAGCAGGGAAGCCAGGAGAAGATGGTGTTTGGAGAATGAGTGTAGTTAGCTGCTTCGCATATTTTTTGAAGCTTAAATATGATGTCCACTTAAAAGTGTCTATTTGGTCCATTGCCATTGGAGTTATCATTGAACTTAGCAATGGCAATTTCTGTGGAATGCCGTGGCATGAGGTCTCTGTGGGAAAGGTAGAGGGTGGAAAGTCTTTAGGGGAGGGGAGGCCCAAGAAGAGAACTTTTTGAATGTGAGAGAATAGCTGGTGTGAACAATCCTGTAGAGAGAGAAATTTTTGAATATCTAGGAGGAGGGAGGGATCAATGATTTTATAAAAGATGCACAACTTGATAAGTCCTGATTCAGTACACAGTATGTCTTAAAATATATTGATCTGATTGAGAAAAGTGCAAATTGTTTTCAGTTTAACTGTAAATTATTTTCATCCTGTTTATGTACAAATCTTTGATGGCATTAAGTTTTATGATGATTATGTAGCTGCCTGGGCATGGCAAAGTTAGATAAGTATCATTTGAATATATATATCCTTCCCTTTAGAATAATCCAAGCATTTGTATCCTAAAGTCTACACTAAGATGCTATTAGAGTCATGAATTTTAATTAAACTCTGTCAGAAATAATTACACCTTTAAGAAGGAACTTAATAACAATCAATCTTCTAAGTATGAAAGAGTGAAATTGAATATAGGGGGAGGAGAAAAAAGAAATGTTATCTATCTCATGTGACTTATTAACGAAATTCAGTGCTTATATTATTTTATAGTATAGAAGACAATTTTATCTCATCTATGACTTATCATTCAGTTGTTCTTACCTTTACATACCTACATATAAAAAAATAAGACTTTCTGTGTGAATTGTGTTGTGATATCCTAAGCGCCGTCTCTGCTTTACGTTGTGAGTGATTGCTTTTGGTTTGAGAACCACCATGCAATCGTGATGGGTCAGACTGGGCTCAATCTGGTGGCTGCGCCATCCTGAATTTGGCCTTGATCTCTGTAAGCTTCATTTTCCTTATTTGTAAAATAGGAAGAAGTGTGCCTGTCATAGTCAATTTTGTGATAATTGGTTAACCTGTGTAAGATTCCGTAACACCGTGTGGTGTGGAAACTGTAGTAAGAGCTTGGTAAATGTTGGCTCTGTTCATTTCGCTTTCTGTCAACAGCAGTAAGAACAAAATAATAGTAAGATTTAAGCTGTATAGTCACGTACTGTATTTTAAGTTCTTTGGTTAATTTTCAAATATATAATTGTGAAAATGGTGCTGTTTCCCCCTTCCAATTCCTGTAATACAGTGTGTATGTGTTTTTTGAACAGAGTCCTTCTTTGAGAGGATTCTAAGCTGTCCTCATTCAAAATTATAATAGATATTATTTATGGATCTCTTAACTTCGTTCCAAGAACTGGGGTGAGACCTAAGTACGTCTGCTCCTCTCAGTCATGACTTACTATGATCTTTTGAGGGTTATCCCGGCGTCACTTAGGAATTACGTTGTAGAGCTAAGGTTAAAAACCCAAGGCTGACACTTAGGAATCAGTTTGGACTTTTAGTTAATATTCCGATTGCTTCCTGTCTATCATTCCTATCCCAGTCTCAGCCTCTGTTTCCCTGTCTCTCTCCTTTTCAGGTGACAGAAGGAAAACAGGATCTGGAAAGAGCATCACAGTTGGCCCGGAAAATGAAGAAAGAGGCTGCCTCCCTCTCCGGATGGCTTTCTGCCACGGAAGCTGAGCTGGTGCAGAAGTCTACTTCAGAAGGGCTGCTCGGTGACTTGGATACAGAAATTGCCTGGGCTAAAGTAAGTTGCAGTTCAGAGGAATCACCAATGTTCTGCCGGTGTAACCTGCCGGGTTTGTTTGGAGCAATCTGGGCCGATACTGTTTCCCTCCATTTAAAACTAAATACAGCCTGTTCTTTTTTTCTTTTTTCCTTTCCCATTATTTTATCCTCTTCTCTGTCCTAAGAAAAACATTTCTAAAGCAACTATTTTAATAATGTTTTTATCTTGATTCCCAAAGCAGTAAACTCATATGGATCTTCAAGGCCTTATGCTTAAGTGGTACTTGAAAACACGGAAAACAGTCTTTCTTTTTTACCAATAACTAATCTTTCTATTGCAAACTAACAGATGTAAAAAACATGGCAACAGAATAAGAATAGTCAATACAAGAGTTTCCTTTTTGGGGTGGGGACAGGATCTCACTTTGTTGTCAGGGCTACAATGCAACGGCATCACAGCTCACTGCAACCTCATACTCATGAGCTCAAGTGATCCTCCTGCCTCAGCCTCCCAAGAATCTGGGACTGCAGGCATACATCATAACACCTGGCTAATTTTTCTATTTTATTTTGTAGAGACAGGGTCTCACTCTTGCTCAGGCTGATGTTGAACTCCTGGCCTCAAGAAGTTCTCCTGCCCTGGCCTCCCAGAGTGCTAGGATCACAGGGGTGAGCCATTGTGCCAAGCCACAGAGTTTTCTTTAGCCCCATCCTTACGTTGAAATCATAGAGAGTACGTAGTTATCTGCCAATTCTCTCTTCTAAGGTAGAAAAAGAATCAGATGGAACAGAATACTTCTTTTACCAAGGCAATTCTGTTCACCCAAATTTATTTCCTAAGAAAGAAGCAACTATGCTAGAAAGAAGTGTTGAAAATAAATGATCAATTCTGGCACAGACACAGTATTTAAATAAAGCCCAAAGTATTAGTTTTGATACCTGCTGCAGATGTTTGCTGTGGGCCGCTTAGAGAAGATGCTTAGAGGTCATGGGGTGACACAACTCCTGCCCACTTTGCACTATCTTTAGAGAGGACAACGAGAGAAAGTCAAGATACTAGGCCCCGGAAAGGATGTTCTCAGTTTAAAAAATAGCTCGTGAAAAGTGTGATCGTGTCATTGAGCTGCGTGAGTGAAAAGAAGATGTAGAAAAGGATGTCTGGGGGAAATGAAGAACTTTGTATGTCATTGGTGTGTTGTGGGTGAATGTAAAACAATGGTGCCACACTTTTTTTTTTTAAACTTACATTTTTCAAGGAAATAGGATCTTCCTTGTAAAATACACTTTGAAAATTGTTCTTGTTCCTCAGGTAAGATGTAGAGGCAGGGTCTCACTCTTGCTGAGTGAGAGTGTATAAGTTAATTGCATGAAATTTGCATATAGTAATTCAAAGAAAGATGGGACCAAAAATCATCTATAATCAGAATAGCCTGTTTTCTTTTCATTTTTTTTTCCAGGTTCATATGGATGTGCACTGGCATAAGCATACATTTAAAAAATAATTGCATTGTATCTGTGTTTCATGACCTTCTTTGAAACACTTTAATATTTTCCTTTACCTATAACCATTTTTGCTGAGTGTATTAAGAGATTCATAACATTTCATTCCTACTTTGTTTTTTATTGTCTCTTTCCTCAATTCATGTTCATTTACATTATTAATTTTCACTATTGTATATAATACTATGATGAATATACGTGTAACTAAACCATAGCGTATATTCATAGCCATTTCCTGAGGATAAATTCTTAGTCCTAAAATTATTTGATCAAGTGACATGTCCATTTTAAAGTGTTACCTATTATGGAATTGTCCTTCAGGAATGCTGTACTCACCACCTGCTAGTGAATTCCTACTTCCTTATTGCAACCACACCTTTGAGAACAGTAGGCAAACATCATATTTTGGTTATTTAATTAGAATATTTTCTGTAAGTTAATAAGCCATCTATAGCTTTTTAAAATGATTTTAAAAAGGGTTCAACAACAATAGGAGCAGTAGGGTAGATACCCTCCTGTTGCTTTCTGATTGAAAGAACTTTGTAGTTTTAATTTTGGAACCCAGTACTCTCTCTTTAATTCTGTGACTGTGCTTTTTGCCTGGTCAAACTTATGAATGTGTGAATCAAATTATCATCCTACCATCCAGAGTATTATCTTTGTGTAACACATTGTAAGACCAAAGCTTAGACTTGTAGTTCTTGTATGATTTATTTAAAATGAAATGGTTTTAGTAATGTTTATACAACAGATTATATGTTAAGTCACCTACTTCCTTGATATAATCCTTGCAAGTATATATAGTCCATATCAACAGATTTCCTTGGCTGATCTAGGAGCTACATTTGTTATAAATTTCTTAGAATTGTTAGTTCTGGGATTTTTCTGCATTGCTAGCTTGTATTCACTGAAAATGAAATTGAATGTTTATATCTAGAATTACCATGAAGATAATTGGTGTTTGTGTTTCTATTTAATAAATGGAAGTTATATTTAAAATAAATGAAATGATTATTTTCCTATACCTGAGTTTGTTACATTCATTGATGTTAGCTTAACTAAACATTTTTCTTTCTTTTTTGGAGGCAGAGCCTCACTCTGTTGCCCAGGCTAGCGTGCTGAGGTGTTGGTCTAGCTCACAGCAACCTCCAGCTCTTGGGTTCAAGTAATCCTCCTGTCTCAGCATCCCGAGTAGCTGGGACTACAATGCCCACAACACCGAGCTAATTTTTTCTATTTTTTTCAGTAGAGATGGGGGTCTCACCCTTGTAAAGGCTGGTCTTGAGCTGTTCCTCAGCTCAAGTACTCCTTCCACCTCAGCCTCCCAAGAATGCTAGAATTATAGATGGGAGCTACCATGCATGGTCAAACATTTTAATTAGGAACTTAAGAGCTCTCACTCTGTTAAACTGATTTTGTAAATCTTTGCCATATTATAAATATCTAGGGAGTCTTAGACTACACCTTATATGTGGAAGAAATGTTAAAAAAACTTAAGGATGTATAAACTTTTATGATGTTCTGTAAGATCATGTGAGTTTTGGTATTTTCATTTTCTAGAATGTTCTGAAGGATCTGGAAAAGAAAAAAGCTGATTTAAATTCCATCACCGAGAGTAGTGCTGCCCTCCAGAACTTGATCGAGGGCAGTGAGCCTGTCTTAGAAGAGAGGCTCTGTGTCCTGAACGCCGGCTGGAGCCGAGTTCGCACCTGGACCGAGGATTGGTGCAGCACCTTGATGGTATGTTTCCAGAAAAACTTCCTAGTCAATAGTCTTCTCTCATTATTTTAAATTGAATATACCTTTGATTAAATTTCAAATTCTGTTTTTTCTGTGTCATGATAGTGTTTTTAATTCATTTCACTAGATTTCATTTTATTTTTTCTTTGAAAAGGCAATACCTAGGAAGAATTTACAGTGTTTCTATTAAGGAATGAAATATTCATGGTATGCATAGAAATATGTACTTTAACATTTTATTAATTGTGCCTTACTTGTTTCATGTTAATGATGTCATATTGTATTTCATTTTCATACCGTCATGAGCTAGTTTTACATATTATCTTTATAATGCTTAACAATGGTGTATCAGTTATGGGCACAGATTCTGGCATCTGTTGGCCTATGTAAAATTTTTGAGTACTAGTTGGGTGACATTGGTCAAATGACTTAAACACTTCTTAAACCTCAATTTTCCCATCTTTAAAATGGGCATTATTATAATATCAACCTCATACAGTTTTTGTGATGATTTTGTGATTGAAAACATGTAGTTCTCTTAAATGCCCGTTCATAAAAGAACCAATTCTAGATATTATTATGATTGTCATAATCATTAAATGCTATATGTATACTAGTCTTTGGTTATACTGCCACTCAGTTAATTATCTCATAAAATATTGACCACTTAATCTTTATAGTGGTTCTCTGTCCTTCTTATAGTGACAAAAAATATATGGCGGCCCCACCCTCCCTTGCCATAGAGGAAATTGTCATTTATAAATTATTTTTTTATTTAGACATACCAGAGATAGGTAATTACCAAGTAATTCTATATTTAGAAAAAGTAAATTATTATGTATTTGAACATTTGTTCAAATTAATCAAGATATGTAGGGCAGTGACGATCAGGGGCTTAGGTCTGGATCTGTCATAGACTGATAACCACTGCCCCGACTTATTATCTGTACAACCTTAGCTACGTTACTAGAGTTCAGTTTCCATATATAAAAAATTGGAATAAAAATATATGTTATATATCTGGCAGAGCTAAATTTTGAATATTATAAGTGACTATGAGTTTCTTGGCTTATTAAGAATAAGTTCATGAAACATTTTATATGTTCATTTTTGTTATTACTAGCTTTATTATGTATCTTATGATCCTTGCTTTTGTGTTCTTTAGTCTACCTTTCAAATTCTCCTTTCAAGAAATACCTTTCTTAGTCCTATTAGAACATTTGATTGACCTGGCTGATGGGGTAAATAAGTCCGATGTGTGTCAGTTCTTCCTAATTATAATGCAGAGCACTGTTGAGATTGAAATAAACTAATCATTTATTAGTTCACAGGTTTTTCAACTATTTGTCCATATTATAGATAGATAATATGTATTATTTGTTTATTTAGAGACAGAGTCTCTGTTGCCCAGGCTAGAGTGCCATGGTGTCATCCTAGCTCACAGCAACCTCAAACTCTAGGGTACTAGTGATCCTCTTACCTCAGCCTCCTGAGTAGCTGGGAGTCTGACTGGCTAATTTTGCTGTTTGGCAGAGATGGGGTCTTGCTCTTGCTCATTCTGGCCTCCAAATCCTAAGCTCAAGGGATCTTTCCACTTTGGCCTCTCAAAGTACTAGGATTACAGGTGTGAGCCACTGCACCTGCCAGGGTGTGTCTTTTTAAAAACTCCTCTTTTCTAAATTTTTCCTAGTTCCTTTATCCTATAAAATGTAGACCATAAGTATTAATTACTTCCCTATCCTTCTGGGTCAACTTCTAAGTCTTTGCCTTAGTCTCTGCTGCTTTGCTCAGACATAATCTGCATAGCTGTTGCTGCTGTTTTCAAATGTGTTCCTGTCAAGCACGTTTTATGTCCTGCTTCAGGAATTCTTACTCAAGTCTATGCCAGGTGTAACAATAAGTGCTGGTGACAGTGAGGTGAAGAGATATAGGCTCTGTCCTCTAGGCAGAGCATGCAGAATCTTACTCAATCTGCATTTTCATCATTCTTTTATATTATTATTCCTTCAACGAATTTCAAAAAATATGATTGAAGGGGTCAGTGGAGATCAGTTGTTATAAAAGAATGAGGAATAAGAGATAAACTTGAAACTGAAAAAGAAACTTTCACCTTTTATTCTACATCAACTTTTTATGGTGCTGAGGACTAAATCAAATAAATTTAACAAGTCCTTAACCACCGCTGTGCATTTTTAGGAATGAGATTGATTCACTGAAGAGAGCTCTGCAGAGAAAGGTGGAAATCTTTCTTTAAATTCAGCATACAATTTGCTCTTTGAAGGTCTTTTAAATCTCTCCTATGATTATCGCTTTAAATATTTCATGTGATTATGTGAGCATTTTAATAATTCCATTGTAGAACCATCGGAACCAGTTGGAAATATTCGATGGAAATGTGGCCCACATCAGTACCTGGCTTTATCAAGCTGAAGCTCTCCTGGATGAAATTGAAAAAAAACCAGCCAGTAAACGGGAAGAAATTGTGAAGGTAGCAAATGTGGGGGACTTACTAACCCTTTGGAGAGGGGAAGGCTTTGTTGTCATGTTTCTCTTGCAAATGCTCTAAGTTACTTACACACGTTCTTCCCAAGCAGTAGATTGACTCACATTCATTTTGGTAGGAGGAAGTGAAATTGCCAATGAGTTCTGTGGGAATAGCTCTTACTCTGATTGTGCTGAAATCTCTTATTAGAAATCCCAGATATTTATTTAAACCACCTCTAATGCAGAGTAAGCTTCACACCCATATGGGGCTTTCCTGTGAGATAATTTTGTGTTTTATTCCAATTAGCGTTTACTCTCTGAGCTGGATGATGCCAACCTCCAGGTGGAAAATGTCCGTGATCAAGCCATTATTTTGATGACTGCACGTGGAAACTCAAGCAGGGAGCTTGTAGAACCAAAATTAGCTGAACTGAATAGGAACTTTGACAAAGTGTCTCAACATATCAAAAGTGCTGAAGTGAGTAATTATATTTTTATAGAAAACCATTTTCCTATGAGTATGTACCTAAATGATAGATATATTATAATATATACATCAAAAACTTTTAACATTAAGATGATTTTAATCACTTTTCCTTTGAAAGGAACATTTGTCCTTATTTATTTGTGATTGTGCGTATGAAGGAGCGAAAACAAGAAATTAGGATCGAAGAGAATAACACATTCGATGAAAGGGTTTAAAGACTCAATTGAAAGTCAGAATTAGTTACAAAATAATGAGACTGATTCCAAACCAAGGCATGAATATTAAACCCATTATTTTAATAGTCATATTGTATATGTGTTCAGATTTTTGTGTTTTACGTGTTGACAAATGTAAAAGTTACAGGTAATTTGACATTTCAGACATAATGTAGAAAAGTACTACCTGATTTTATGAATTTAAAAAGGAGCTTTGTTTAATTAAGAGGATACTAAATGAGAGTGTTCCTTTAAAATGGTACAGTTTTTCTGTGTGTGTATCTTTCTCATTCTCTCTTTTTACCCTTGTTTTATGAGGGCAGGAAAATTCTTACTGTTGTGTTCTCAAGACCTGGGATGTCCTGGGTGCTCTGTAAATGCAAAGTTGAAAAGATCAAAGCACTTTGATGGTTTTATAGATTTAAAAAAAAAAAAAAACCCATAGCTGACCTTGGGGTCATTCAAACCAGGTATTCATTCTAATATCTGCGTTTTTAAGGATCTCAACTGTGCCCATTGAATGGCATTTTTTGAGTATTCAGTTAATTCAGTCTCTAGAGAGTTGTGTGTTGAAATTATCAAAGAAGAAGGATACTCTTTTTTTGCAGGAATTAAATGTTATTTACACTGCTTTGATTTGAAAAATCTGAGATAGCATCCCAAATTATGCTTCTTACTCCCTATGAATATACTTTAGTAATTCTCCAGCTTAAAGAAAACAGCCAACAGTCTTGCTTTCGCTTTTGTCTTAGCTCTGACCTTCTCCCCTAGCTTTCTGATCTCAGCTCATTTTATTCTCTTCAGTAGTTCTATGGGAGATTTTTCTTGGTATTAAAAAATGCACAAAATGTAGAGGTAGGGTGAGAGGAATTACAAAGAAACAAAATTACCATTGTCCTCAGCAACAACCTCAGCCGACATTTTCGAATACATGCCTGTTATTATTTGTATATATAAAGTACTAAAATATGAACATTTTTGTATTTTTTATATCTTTGACATGATTTTTAATGTCTGTGGAATATTCCAGTATATGATGTGTTACAATTTCCTAAGTTTTTTTTTACTTTTATCATGCTTTTATAAATGTTTTATTTGTTAAAACTCCTTTTATGCATATTTTTTTGATCATTTCTTAATAGGCCCTTTAATTCAATTATTAGAGTTCCTTGAAATCCTTGTAAAAATTTCACATGTAAAGGCTGTTAGATAGACTTTCCAAATAGCCCAGTGGAAAGTTTGTGCCAGTTTATACTTTCATAACCACGGTGTGAGAGTGCTGATTTCTCCATACTTAGCCAACACTGGGTGTTATTTTTCTGCCCTTAGTTTTATTATAATCATCATATTTTTAGTTACAAAAATAGGAAGTTTTTCTATATAGGCATTAAGTGAAAATATGGCATTGGGAAATAGGTACATCTTTGAAGTTTTGAGTGTCAAAATCCAAGGAGAATTAATTCTACTGGGGAAACATAAATGGAGAGAGATTCTGTGGGGTGACTTGTACTGGGGACTGGGTGGCTGTTCTTCCTTTCTGTGGCCATGGCAGGCTCCTGGATTGTGGCTGTGTTTTCTGCTGTAATCACAGGTGGTCTCTGAGTCCACCTCACAGCACTCCAGGCAGTCACCATTGCTTGCAGACCACCTCATAAACCTGGCTAGAGTTGGGAGAAGATGGGCCATTCGGGGAGGCCCAAATTGGTAAAATCATTGCTGTGTGAGTGGATGAAACTAAAGTTAGTTCAAATTAGTGCCAGTTCCCTTCTTGATGCCCCTTCTCTGTGATTAATGATGGAAATACATTTTCAGAGTGGTCTTTTCCTTCTACAGTTGCTAATTAGTCAAGAACCATTATCATACCAAAGTTTGGTCACCACTGAAACATTTGAAGCTGGCCTGCCTTTCTCTGACTTGGAAAAATTAGAAAGTGACGTAGAAAATATGTTAAAAGTTGTGGAAAAACATTTGGAATCCAGTGATGAAGATGAAAAGGTTAGTTCAAGGACAGTTTGAAAGCTATGAATGTTTTCATTTTTCTTCTCTGTCAATTATATTTTTATATCAATAATGTTTACCCATAATTATCTGTGAAACAATGAAACAGATCCAGATGTGAGTTTCCAGTGAGTATCAATGTAAGATTTACCAAGTGATTTATGTAATACTCATATGTTCTGACTAAAGGCAATAATTTTTATTAATATTTAACTTCTGTTAAACTTGCTTTGAGATATTTCAACTTACAATATAAAGCATTTGAAAAAACCCCCAATTTTTGATCATTCAGATTCACAGATCTTGGGTTACACTGCTGTTTGTTGGTTCGTTCTTCTACTTGAAGCGGATAGTGACAATGCATTTTTCTTTTGAGTAATTTTTTTTTTTAAACATTCAGATAGATGAAGAGAGAGCCCAGATTGAGGAAGTTCTACAAAGAGGAGAAGAAATGTTACATCAACCTATGGAGGATAATAAAAAAGAAAAGATCCGTCTGCAGTTATTACTTTTGCATACAAGATACAACAAAATTAAGGTATTATATGAGACAGTCTCTGTAGCATTTGAATAACTCATTCAGCCCTTGCCGTTCAAGTGTATGTTGTTACATTATGGACATTTTGAAACACCCCAGTGGGACTATTATCCCCATTTCCTAGTATATTACTAGTTAATGTTCATATTTTTGGAAGAAGTAGGACTCTAAGAAAATAGAAACATAAAAATTTATTAGCTATCTCTTTTAGGTTTCTGATTATATATTAAACCTATAGGAGCTATATCCCTGTCAGAAGTTTCCCTACCAATTCCCTTTTAAATGGCAATCTTTCCCAGCTGTGTTTTAAGTATGCTGGTGTTCAACCAGAAATCTGTTCTTTGCTAATTCCTTCTATATTCCTTTTTATTTGGTGATTTTGATGTCTGAGTAGATTCTAGTCTCATGGCTTGCTCCCTATTAGGCGTCTCTATCTGTGTATGTTACAGTCTCGTGATCTGTGCTAACCTGAACTGGCTGTCTGCCTCCTTCTCCGGTGCTTCTTACCTTACCCCTCCTCTTATCTAACTACAGTCATGAGCTGCCGAACAGCATTTGGATCAACAGCATGCGCAATAGATTTCCCAGAGGATTATAATACCATATTTTTTACCCTACTCTTTCTATGTTTAGATGTGTTTAGATACACAAATACTTACCACTGTAGTCACCTACAGTTTCAGTAACAAGCAGTGCAGGCTTGCAGCCGAGGGCTGTAGGAAGCTATTCCATTCAGATTTGTGTAAGTACAGCGCATGCTGTTTGCACAGCAACAAAGTCACCTAAAGCCACAGTTCTCAGATCGTGTCCCGTTGTGACGTGATGCACGACTGTACTTTAAAGCTAACCATTCTCTCCAGGTAGCAACTTCAGCATCATTCTCCACCGCTTCTTACTCCTCACCTGTGTGGTTCCTCTTATCACACACAGTAAGGATGAAAACCACTGGGTCAGACTGAAGCAAGTTACGGGGCTGACCTGAACTTAGATACGGCTTTACCAGTCGCTTGTGCTATGACCTTGGGAAAGTGACCTAACTTCTCTTAGGTCACTATCCTTTCCTTAATTCGAACTTGCGGTTTTCTCTTACGGGTTGTTACAATATGTCCCAAACCGGTTTCTTAAGTCCAGCTTCTCTTACTCTAGCACGCCCTCGATCTTCCTCTGAATTATTCCCCCCAAAGTCATGACTCATCACGTCATTCCTTCACCTAAAATACTGTGCAATAAAATATTGCAAAATACGGGAAGGGCTTGAAGCGCGAGGTTTTTTACATAATGACATGTTAAGGGTTCAATCTGACCCCCGCCACCTCCTCTGATATTGCTGTCACCTCCCAGGTAGTCCATGGGACAGCCATGCTGGGTTTCTTTACATTTCCCTAAACACATCACCTGCTCTGGCACCACGGGGGTCTTGCTGATTTTGTCCCCATATCCTGAGCAGGTTTCATCTTTTTATTTTACTTGAAAAATGCATTATCCTTTAAGACTCAACCCCGTTTTTATTTCTAACATCCGTCACATCATATTGTAGTTCTTTGCTTTAGCGTTACTGTTTAAAATGTGTCCTTTCCCCCTAGTACTCCTTTGAGGAGTCAGTCTATCTCTTACTCATCTTTGGGTCCCAAATCAGAAATGGTTACTGGTAGAAAATAGCAATAATCTTTAGACTTTTAATATATAAAATATATATTTTTTCAAAGTACTAATACATATTATTTCAGGCTCATTTCATCTTGGTTTTACTACCTTTAGTTATTATAATTAAAATATTTGTGTCCTAATTCATTAGGCCAATTATGTTACGTACCTCTTCAAATCTACACTTTTCAAAGTTGAGATTGTTCTTAAATGCGAACAATAGAGTCACTTGGGAGAAAAAAACAATGCCCAAATCTAACCCCTACATTGATCAAATCAGAATCTCTCAGGTTGTGTCCAAATGTGGACATTTAAAAACAAAACAAAACAAAACAAAACAAAAACATTCTAAATGTCTCTAATGTACAGTCAGGATTGAGAAACACCAGTTCATTGGGCTCATTTTCTTATCTGAAAATGTGTCAAGTGACCTTTTCTCATTTGTTGACTCTAGTATTACTGTTTTAAAATATGTATGAGTTCTTTATAAAATAAAGATATTGGCTGGGCATGGTGGTTTATACCTGTACTCCCAGTACTTCGGGAGGCTGGGCCAGGAGTTCAAGACCAGCTGGGCAACATTATAAGACTAGGTCTCTGCAAGAAATAAAAATACCTGTAGGCCTGATGGTGTGTGCCTGTATTCCCCGCTACTTGGGACGCTGAGACAGGAGGATACCTTGAGTTCAGGAATTTAAAGTTATAGTGAGCTATGATCAATTCACTCATTCTAGACAAGGTGACAGAACAAGACCCTCACTTAAAAAAAAAATTAAGATATTAATTTCTCATCATACTTGCTATAAAATATTATCTTACTGATATTTATCTTCTAATTATCTTACCTTTATCAAGCAAGCATTTAATTTTTTTGTGTACTGCACTTGATTCTGTTTAGTTACATATTTTTCATATCGTTGGATAAAAGCAAAACTTAGGAAACTTTTATAAAATTTTTATTTCAAGTAAACTCTTTAATTTATCTGAATTTTAGTTTGCTGTTATGACACAGTTACAGCATGTAACGTTATATCTGTAGTATATTTATGTTTCTGTGTCCTAGGAGAATTCTTTTAAAGTAAAATTATCCAGACATAGAGCCTGGGGCAGATCTCGAGAACATTTTTTTTTTTTTCTCATAGGGCATTTTTGATTGATCGCTCTCTTGGGAAAAAAAATCTATTTTGAGAATATAGAAGGCACATGTTTAAATCTTGAACTGCTGTGGTGCTTCTGCAAGAGCATGATAGCTCAGAAAAAAATCTAATCTGAGCAGAAAAAGAAACTATCTTAGGGTGGCACCTGTGGCTCAAGGAGTAGGGTGTCAGCCCCATATACCAGGGGTGGCTGGTTCAAGCCTGGCCCCAACTGCAAAAAAAAAAAAAATAGTCTTAATGAATATGAATTTTTAAAACTTAGAACCTTATGTTTGTAATAATCTACTGACCCTCCTCCTTCACCTGAAGGCCTCAGGTACATTCGGCCTTGCAGAAGGACAGTCTCTTATGTAAGCAGGGGCAGCACCAGGAATCCTGGTGGTGTTGTACTTGTGCAGGTAGGGGTGTGCCTTAAGGAGTTTAATCATGAGGATTGGCTGCATTTAGGTATCGTAACCATTTTCAAGATCCTTAACTGAATGAACATGTATTCGTGATTGTTTTAACCATCATCCTTGAATTTATAGAATTAATTTTTTTGGAGATTCACCATAGGAAAAGTGCAAGTGTCTAGGAAGCTGCCTTAATTATGAGGAGCTATACTTTGTCCCTTTGCAAAGAGGAGACAGCATTTATTAAGTTGTAGCCATCTAGGAGTAAAGGACCTGGAAATCCAGTGGGCCATTCTGGAGAGCACTTTATTACTTAGACAGGTCTGTGGAGAGGGCCCTAAAACTTCCTATTAGGGCAAGTGCGTGGTCGTGAGCCTCAAGTCTGTCTGAATTTAGCATGTTAGGACCTCTTGTCTTCTGTAGGGTTTTCACGTTCTGTAATAAGATTTTATAAAGGTTAAATTTTGTTTTTTTTTTTAGTCAAGAGTCTCACTCTGTGCCCTGGGTAGAGTGTTGTGGCATCCTAGCTCACAGCAACTGCAAACTCTTAGGCTCAGGCTATCCCCTTGCCTCAGCCTCCCGAGTAGCTGGGACTACAGGTGCCTGCCACAATGCCCAGTTCAAAGGTTAAGATTATCTACTAAATTTCCTGGTTGTTATTTTAAACCAAGCTTCTATTGAATTTCCTGTCTTGTAGAAACACGTTTAATTTACTTCTATTTAAATGTTATTTCTATATTCAGTAGTGAGGTCCAGAACATTTAATTTCATTGTGATGTTTGATAAAGAGTGAAATAGGAATGATATGCAAGTGTTTGATTTCACCTACTGCTTTATGATGGGCAGCGGGGTCTCACTCCCTTGGTGGCTCAGAAAGGAGTTGCTGTTTCCTGTTTACTAAATGGGTTTAAATGACATGGGTCTTAAAGAAAAGCCTTGCAAATATTAGCATGTTTGTGTTGCTTAACAGCAGACTGCAGATGAAAATTAGAATAGAGGTCGTTAATGGTTTCTGTGGTAAGGCAGTTTTAAAATCAAAGAAAATTAAAACTGTTTGAGTTCAGTTCGTGGTATTGAATTCCTTCACACAACAGTCTTACACTTTTCAAGAAGTTAATTACTTATTGTGGAGCTATTTTATGATATATGCATTATTTTTTTTAAATGTTTTTATAGGCTGTCCCTGTTCAACAGAGGAAAACAGGTCAGCTTGCTTCTGGAATCCGATCATCATCTCTCCCTGCAGATTACCTGGTTGAAATTAACAGAATTTTACTTTCCATGGATGATGTTGAATTGTCACTTAATATTCCAGAGCTAAACACAGCTATCTATGAAGACTTCTCTGCTCAGGAAGACTCTCTGAGGGTAAATCTCCAGCCATTGCCTTTGAATGGCTGTATTTAATGTGGAAAAAAGAATTGGTTATTGTGCTGACTTCCACGGTCTATGATATCTTTTAGAATTTGTGCCAGGAAATTAATAATGTTTGTGAGTAATAAATCTTTTCTGTGCTCGCCAATAAAATATAATCAAGTAGTTTTCATTTTTTTAAGGCAGGTATGGATTTTTGAGTGTGTATAGTTATTATTTACAATATCAAAGCCTTTTTAAAAGATACATACAGACCATATTCCTGTCTTATAAACTTGATTGTCCATTGACTTAAAATGTCAGCTTTTATTAGGCCATCTATAATAATTAAAGGTGGGGCCATTGTTGAAGTGTGGAATGGCATCCTGATTATAAATTAAAAATCTATTAAATTCTAATAAAGTATTTCTGTATAATTTGGTCACAAAGAAGTCACTGATAGATTTATAGTTTTTTTTTTGTTTTTTTTGGCCAGGGCTGGGTTTGAACCCGCCACCTCTGGCATATGGGGCTGGCACACTTCTCTGTTGAGCCACAGGCGCTGCCCAGATTTATAGTTTTGATGGTTTATTTCTGTTATTTAAACTAGCATTTTTAGATACTTGAAAGTATAAATAATTCCACCTTCACACACTTCATTTCCTTTAGAGAATCTCAATGAAGCGTTTCACATGTCATGTACAAATGCTACCTTCGGACATCTCTGAGGATTTTTATTCCCAGGCCATTAGTATATCATGTAGAATTCCTTCTACTTTGGCCAGTACAGGGTGTTACTATTTTTTTTTTAAAGTTTCCAGTTCTTTTTTCCTTACTATCCTTACCATGAGCAGCAGTTATTATGCCTCATCATTATTTTAAATGGGAATTATACACTATAAATTTTTGATCATCTGTGATTTCTTTTTTGCTGTTGTTGTTGCTTCACTGGATTTTGTTAATGTCTGACAATGTATTTTTAGAATATCAAAGACCAACTGGACAGACTTGGAGAGCAGATTGCAGTCATTCATGAAAAACAGCCCGATGTTATTCTTGACGCCTCTGGACCTGAAGCCATTCAGATCAAGGATACTCTTACTCAGCTGAATGCAAAGTGGGACAGACTTAATAGAAAGTACAATGATCGGAAAGGGTATGTGCAAATACAGTTCATATTTAATTTTTAAACAGTGGCTGTAAGTTAATGGGCCATGGAAATGGTCTTCTGCACATTGAGAATAGTGAGGGATGCTTCACGTTCTTGTAGTATACCCATGCGTAATAAATTGTGATGAGTGTAGTTCCTAAGGGAAAGAGGAGTTGAATCATGTATAGATGACCATTTATGGCATAACATCGGGATAGTATGTAAGCGTTTTTAATTTTTAGTGTCTAGTGTCCGTTTTCTTTAAAAAAATTTTAAGAAGGATTTTCATTAATATTCACTTTGCCCATACACTTGATGATAAATGGGAGTGAGGAACAGCGACAACTCCAGATAATTAGAATCCATGTATAATCCTAGACCCTTTATAAGCTTCTGTTTAAAAGAATGTTTTTTGGCCTTCTCACTAGATTTTGACCCGGTCTATTCATAGACAGAAATAAAAATAGATAAGATTTTTGCCAGTAGCTGTGAATATAGTAAAGAGGCAGATAAGATATGAAATAGCCAAATATAAAGTACTGTAGAATAAGAAAGCTAGCACGGAGTAATACATTGGAGACATGCATATAGAAACTAGGCATCCTGTTTTTTATTTTTCAATATCATAGCAGTAATAGTTCTCTTTCGTAATTCTCTCAGTCATTCTTTTTATATGACTTACCAAGTTTTTAGAGTTCCATTTCAGTATATGGAATCTGCCTGTTCACTACCTGTCTACCTATTTGTTTATGCACTATCTGTTTGATAAGTATTGAGTGTTAATGCAAGGCACTGTAGCCACACACAATTAGTTATAAAGGATTCTAGGACTGAGGCACTAGGTACGTATAGTCTCTTGCTCAGGGTCCAATGTATAGAGTAGAAAAAAGTAGATAGGCAAAACTATGATAGGAACAATACAGAAGGCCAAGTTAGGGACCCGGCGGGATCAGGGAAGGCCTTTTGGAGATTGTGAATTTAGCTAGGTGAAGAAGTACAGCAAAGCATTGCATAAGGTCATAGATAAGAGAGTGGGTGATGCCTTTGATGATATGGACATAGTCTAGTAGCGCTCTATGAAACCAGGAAGGTCTAAAGTGGCCATGTCAGAAGGACAGTCTGTATATTGCTGTGAGAATCTTTGGGGTCCATGGCAGTGTTTTAGCAAGGAAATGACAGTTTATTGGCTGGAGAATGGATTGGTGGAGGACAAGACCCAACCCGAAGAGACTAGTTGGCGGTTGTGACATGGCAGCAACTTGATTCGGGAAGGAGCTGTGGCGGTGGAGACTAGAGGGATAGTTGAGAATTAAATGGTAGAATAGATGAAACATGTGACTCGTGGGATGGTGGAGAAAGGAAGCGGGAGGAGTAAAAGATGACCTCCAAGTCATCAGCCTGGGGACCTAGGAGGGTGATGGCAACATTCTCAGCAACAGACAGCACAGGTGATGACATGAGTTCATGAGGAAAATAGTAAGGCCAGCTGGAATATTAGAAATGGTCAACTGTTTTTTCTATTTCAAATCCAAACAAAGGATGGGAAAGATAAACAGACTTCTATCCGTGGTCAGGGAGGTTTGGGATTTGAGTTGCTTGACTCTGGAGGTGGCAGCCCTTCAGGGGTCCTTGCTGCCCACCGTACGAGCAGCTGGATTAGAGCAGAGGCAATGGCTTTGCGGACTCCACCAGGCAGCCTCTGCACAGCGCTCTGCAGGTCAATCCAGAGCTATGCTGCTTAGATTGATTCGAAACTTAATGTTCTGTGAAAATGATATTGATCTTTTCCAAGTTTAATGTTTACATTCAAAGTCTTTAAATCTGTGGAACAGCTTATCCAGTTATATTTTCTATTCAGATTGCAGTATCTCAAAAATCTGGAAATTTTGATGGTTATGTAGTTATTCATTTTTATGAACAAATGAATATTTTAATATCTTCTCATAGTGTTTGTTTGAAGTGCTTTTATTTTTGTCATGTCTAAGAGAAAGTTGCTTCCCTGTAGGCAGTCAACAAATATGAACTGACTCTTAAAAATAATTTTCATGGAAGAGAACAAAGTAAGCATTATGTAGGGGTTACTGAAGTCAGGGACCATTTTATTATTTTTAAAGTAATAATAGTATACTTTTATTATATCAAATAAAAATTTTATTAATATGATTAAAATTTCAGACATCTATTGTAAACCTCTTCCAGCTCTACTACACTAAACAAGAAGATAGAAAAATTATTTATGATCTTAATCCTACAAAACTTTTCCTTCTTATGTTTATCTTGTGTATTTGAACATGACAAGCCCTGAAGTTTTATTCTCTTTCATTTCTAAAAGTGTTGGGTTTGCACAGAAGTTTCCTTAGCCTTTTTTCTCATTCCTAACCTGGAATTTTTTTTTCTTTGTTTTTGAGACAGAGTCTCATTCTGTTGCCCAGGCTAGAGTGCCATGGCCTCAGCCTGGCTCACAGTAACCTCAGACTCCTGTGCTCCAGTGATCCTCCTGCCTCAGCCTCCCAGAAGCTGGGATTACAGGTGTGCACTACCACACTTGGCTAATTTTTCTCTTTTAAGTAGAGACAGGGTCTCACTCTTGCTCAGGTTGCTATCAAACTCCTGAGTTCAAGGGATCCTCTTGCTTCAGCCTCCCAAGTGCTAGTTATAGGTGCGAGCCGCTGCGCCCAGCCCCTAACCCGGGTTTTGCATGCACTTCTGTGCTGTGCTGTATTCAGGTAAATGGGACACTCAGAATTAGTCCCTCACTACCCAAAGCACTGCTTGGGCTGCCATAACGAGGTACCACAGGCTGGGCGGCTTAAACTACAGACATTTGTTTTCTCACAGTTCTGGAGACTGGATGCCCAACATCAAGGTGGCAGAAAGGTTTGTTTGTGGTTAGGCCTCTCTTACCTTCCTGATGTGTCCTCCGTCACCTGAGAGATCTCTCTGGTCCTTGTTCTTCTTCTAACGAGGGCTGCACCCCAGGACCCCATTTAACCTTACTTACCTTCTTCAAAGCCCTGCCAGCAATTACAGTCACTTTGGGGATTAGGGTGCAACATATGAACTTCGGTGGAACATAGTTCTGTCCGTAACCTAGAGATAAGGGAGTGTCAGAAAACTATGAAGTGTTTTGGTCTTTTGGGCTTTATTCTGGGAACTTTGTCCTGGCAGTACCACATTTTCTTTTTTCTTTTTTTTTTTCTGAGAGAATAATTAATCATATTTTACAATTCATGGCATTTAAATGTTAAGTGTATAAATTTGGGTAGGTTAATGTTCCTATAGCTAATCAACCTTGATTTTTTCCAAGCCATAGGAGGCTAAATCTTTTCAGCTAAAAAGCTGCTTTCATGAGAGCATGTGTGTGTGTGTGTGTGAGTATGAGAGACAGGGAGGGGGGAGGGGATCCTCAACTGGAACCCACTATGAAAACTGGTCTTGTGGGGTAACAGACTGTGAGTTCACTCCTTTGAGGGCTTTCTGTTTAAATGAGATTCGAATTTCTGTTTTTTGGAAAAATTGCTTCTAGGCAGTTCTGGAAAGTTGAGAAACCTATTTTCTTTGTGTTGTCCTCTAGTTATTTTGATAGGGCCATGGAAGAATGGAGACAGTTCCATTGTGACCTTAATGACCTCACGCAGTGGATAACAGAAGCTGAAGAGGTCCTGGCAGATACCTGTGCTCCGGGAGGCCGTCTGGACTTGGAGAAAGCCAGGCTCCACCAGCAGGTTAGCGCCACCTCCTGTCTGAGGAGGGCATCTTCTAGAAAGGTTGCAGGCATGGTTAGCATCTGGCTGTTAAGACGAGGTTCAGAAGAGGGAACCCAATATATTAATTTTCCAGGAGTCTATAAACAACCTGTAATTTTTGTTCCAGTTCTAGTTTCCTGTTTCAAAGGTTTAAGAGAAATTGGACGTGTAGAATTTTCAATCAGGGTTTTAAAGAAATTTAAATAAAAAATACTCTTTTGTGGTGAACTTGAAAAACGGTTTTGTCCTTAAGTTTTTATATTCAGAATAACATTGGTAATATTTTGTACCCTAGATTATAGCAAGTACAGAAAAATATGTGCGTACCTCACCTTTGTTTTCCGTGCTTTAATACTTAGGCATCTCGTTTATCTTTGTATTGTTGATAATTATCATAAAAGGAGATTATTCTTGAGCTATAGCAGGACAGCTGCTCATGTAAGTCTAATTTAGTCTTGGGAAAATATAACACCATTGCCAAGTCAGTTCTGCTGATAATGATAGGTTTTTAAAAATAATAGTAAAAAGCTACCAAGATTTCAGTTTTGGTATTGTTAAAAATAATTTTTATTAAATTTTTAAAATGTGTTTTATGTGGAAGTTTTATGAGAAGTTAAAAATAATGCTTTTATTTTTCTTATAGGAGTGCAAGCCAATGCATGTTTGTTATTTTTAGAGTTATAGCTAAATGCTTCAATGTTACTTCAAAACATACCTTTAATCTAATACTTAAAAACTTGTAGAGTAGTGAAGTAATGTCTCAGTAAAATGCACTTTGAAGTTGACATAAATATGGTAGGACATAAGGG
The DNA here is from genome assembly GCA_963574655.1 of Perodicticus potto. Classification (NCBI taxonomy): domain Eukaryota; kingdom Metazoa; phylum Chordata; class Mammalia; order Primates; family Lorisidae; genus Perodicticus; species Perodicticus potto. Next base: position 60,526 of record CAUYRH010153063.1, on the reverse strand, counting down.
TGTATGAGGTATATATACATCTATATTATTTTTTAAGAAATTCTTTTAAGCACTTATTTGGAAGAAGATGAACAATTTGGTTTAATCAAATATGATTGATGCTTATGCTTTAGTGTAAACAGCTGTTATTTATTTTATGTTATTCAGCTCTTCTATTGCACTGTATTTTGCCTGATGACATTCATGAGATGGATTAGATTTCCAAATAGATTTTGTTTATGTTCATTGAAATGTAGTTAAATTATTTTAAAATGCCTTTTTCATGAACATAAAACATCTCTGAAGGAATTTGTTTCTCTAATGCTTAAGTTGGTGCCAGACTACTTAGGTGAAGTCATCGCATTGTTAATAGTTGTAGTGGAATTAATCTTGAGTTGGGCTTGCTTATAGGAACTCGAAGAGGGCATCAGCAGCCACCAGCCCAGTTTTGCAGCGCTGAATCGAACTGGGGATAGGATTGTCCAGAAACTCTCCCCAACAGACGGAAGCTTCCTGAAAGACAAACTGGCAGGGTTAAACCAACGCTGGAGTGCCATCATTACAGAAGTGATGGACAGGCGACCAAGGTAACTTCACTGTGATTGTGGCACAGGAGTAAACATATTTCATAGGTAGAGTTTTTGTAAATACACTGTGATGAGTTTAAAATTCTTCTATTATCTGATACCCCAATAGGGAATTTTACTCATTTCGAAAACCTGCACTGCCCACGGTTCCCCTGACTGTACGTTTAGGCTCTCCATAAACTCACACTTTTCTACTCAGATACCTATATGCGTAGAAACCTTTAACTCTTTCATTTTGGACTGTTTATTAAGATGTGGTGATTATGGTGGGAAATAAAAGTAGTGGAAAACGCCCACCAAGCTTCTGGTTTGAAGATCTGAGTTCAAGGGAGGCCTTCTCCTGGCTTATTTCCTGATTGAACCCACATTAGTAATTTTTCTCACTACGTTATTCATAGTGTCTTATATCTATATATGTGAGTGCTGTGCAAATAAAAATATTCTTCATCTATATAACATAATAAATATGTTATTGTTAATTTATGTCACATCATAAGGCCCCAATTTTATTAGAGTATCTTCTGGTGCAAATAGTCAGATTGTGAATATAATACTCAACATTATACATATTTTATAGATATAAAATTATTTGAAGTTATTTTCTGAGACAGTCAAGTTTTAATGAGCAATTTTCCTTTTGCTTAATTTATTCCATCTTATTAATGATCTTTTTGTTTATTTGTTGGTTATTGGTAGTTTGGGTTAAAAAGTCCAAGTTTTTTATGGCTAATTTTTAACACTGTAGGTAATGTATTATTTCAGTGATAAACTAGTATTTTGTTAAAAGACCTTTGAGTCCTTTATCGAGCCCAGTATTATAATATGACCTAAAATATTCAGGTATGAGATAGCCTGTGGGGTTTTTTTCCTTTAAAAATTTATGATTGTTTTATGTGTTTTGGTAAGAGACAAAAAATAATTTGTATGTTTTGGTTGAGAGACTACCATGTGGCAGAGAGAGTATTTGGCACTTTCCACATACAGCTTTATTTAATCTTCACAACTACCCTCTCAGGCTGTGCCCCCACCCCTGGGCCTTGGGCTGGTGCTGGTCTGTGGCCTGTTAAGAGCTGGCGCGGCATCACTGCTGACTGAGTTCTGCCTCCTGTCCCATCCCTCCCTGCCACCCTCAGCCCCTGGTCTGTGGAAAAAATGATCTTCCGTGAGATCAGTCCCTAGTGCCAAAAAAGGTTGGGACTGTTGCTCTTAGATGGCTGTTAAGGCTTTGAAAACTGAGGGGCAAAGGGGAGAGGTAAGTAACTCGTCCAAGGTCTCATAGAAAATAAGTGATGGTGCTATCCTGTGCCCTCAAATACCATGCGGTGCAAACCTGGGGAGAACACAGAGCTCCCAGGCCGCAGTTTTCTATTCTTTCAATGAGAGCTGTATCACCCATCAACTCAAAGGATTGCCATGCAGATTAAATGAGAGTGTTTGTAAAATGCACGTGTCCTGACCGTTCATAATAAACTCTTAGAATATCTATGTCTTGGGAGAGTAAGTTAACCTAGAACTTATTCCAAAAGCATGTTATTGCTACATTTTGCCAATGATTGAGTCATTGATTTGATCAATATTTATTGAGTCTTATGTTCAGCACTGGGGACATGTAACTAAGGAACTTGGAGACTAAGAAGAAAATGATTGATGAAAACATTGTTAGGGACATACTGTATTGTCACAGAGGCAGGTGGGATGGGCTGTGGAATTTCGGTATTAGAGAAGAGGGATACGGAAGCTGTTTTTTGAAGGATTTATAGCAACTTTCCATAAATGTCTTCTAGGGAGGGACTTCTAGGGAGAAGTTGTAGAACCAGCCAAGGGAGGCATGAAAATCATGGCCATGGGAGAGATCTCCAAAGGATCAGACTGAGAGGAGGATTTAGGATACTAGGGGTAGGATTGGAAGCTGAGGTCCCATGAGATTTTGTGTCATGCGAATCAGTTTGCTTGGAGACTTCTAGCTTAAAATGATGTATCTGTCAGGCCTTTTTAAAGAAAAACTTGAATCTCCTGGCAGGGTATTAAGCTTAAATGCAGAAATTTTCCTACAGATTTTCAAATGGATCCCTGTGGGTGTACCAATTATAGCTTCTGAAACTAAGGTGAAGGTAATACATATTAAATATTTAACTCATTTTTTGGAAGGAAAAAGAATAATAAATCTTTTGCCCAACATCTTATATTTTGATGCAAGCAATTGTTTGTTTTCATAAATTCATGTTAAACGTCACTTAAAGTTTGGAATCTATTAAATTGGGACGACCTTGGAAGAGCTTCTGTGTGCACAGAGTCATTGAGAATGACCATGTACTTCAATTTGTTTTCGTATTGAGTGCCTGTAGTTAAATATTTGTGCCATTCAGCAACTTATGATGCTATTCCTTAATGAGCAATTGTCTTCTCCTGTTTGAATGTGAATTTATAATTTGTTTTTACTCTGAAAGATAATATTTTAAATGCAGATTTTATTTAGCTAGTTTGCAGATGAAAATGTTGGGTGACTCACGTATGTCATATTGAAATCACTTGGTAATGTTACTTTCCTTCATAGTTCTATTTTCAAAGTACTAAATCAGTCATGATTATGAAACATTAGAAATTTAAATTTCAACTTTTTGAGGGTGGGGGGGAACAAATGGCCGATAGAAGCATTTTGGGTGTTTCCAAAGATATTATTTAAGTTAAATACTTTTCAGGACAGAGGGTAGAGTACCTGTTTTATTATTGATAGTCTTAACAATTAGTCCTATTGCTTGATTTATTTATTTTTAAATCTCAAAGTAGTATTCTTTCCTGTGGATACTTAAAAATTATGATTTTTGGTAGTGATTTTTATTCATTTTTAAACACAATAATACTCTCAAGTATTATAGACTTTTATCATATATTTAAGTATTATTTGATATTTTATTACATATATTACACTACTATATAAGTACTGTTTAATATTTTATTGCATATATTTTATCATCATTTTAGACCTTTTGTGATTAACAGTAAAAGTTACAGCTAGCTATAAAAACATAAATTCTTATTAGGGATAACACAATATAATTTATTTAAAAATTGCATTCTGTTTTTAAGCTAGTAGTTAATTACAGAAACTATAAAAATAATGATACCACCAAGCTTTTAATAGCTTTCAAACCTTTTAAAAATATATACATATAATCTTATTGTCATAGGAGTTCTAATCATATTCCTCTCTTTTGACAGATGGTTTATATTCTTATAAATGCTATTCTTACATTTGAAAGATCTAATTAAGGCAGCTCCGTTTTATATTCATTTGACTGTTTTACTTGCATCATTTAAAACTTTTGCTTTGTTTTTTTCTACATCTCTTTTTACAACTTGTGCTATATTCAAATGTAATACTTATTGTAATGAACTAACCAAATTTGCATTTTTTCTTGTCTTTCCTAATACCTATAAAATTTTCCAAGGCAAGTACCTTGCCTGGTTCTGATTCTTTCTGTCCTATGAATAATGCAGAGTAATAGTTGCCACCTAATGTGAATAAAATGTCATATAATGATGACTTTTTATCTCCATGGAGTGCTCAGAGAGAATTATGTTTTTTTCCTTATTATTTTAGATAAAGACATTCTTGCATGTTTTAGAAAATGTCCATTATGTTTCACAGTGGTATCTAACTTTTAAAAAGTCTTTTGTATTAAATGGCTGTATAATTTTTCATGATGAGAGATAATAATATTCTTTTGGTCCACTGTTTTTCAATTATGGAAAGATTCTTCTTCCATTATTATTGAACGGTTTTTAGTACTGCAGAATGTATAGTATATTACTAAGATTCATTTAAAAACACTCATAATCATTAGGAATTCCTTATTTTGAGAAATATTTAGTTAAGCTATCCAAAGCAAATGTATAATGTTGTGATTAATTACACACTTTTTCTTAATATTTTTCAATAATATTTTCTTTCAGGTTAAAGGGAGAGAGTAAGCAAGTGATGGAATATAGAAACAGGCTCGATGAGATTATCTGTTGGTTAACAAAGGCTGAGAATGCTTTGGAAAAGAGATCAGTTGCTGAGCCGGAAGAAAACCTGCAAGAATTAACAGTAAGTGGTTTATTTGTCTCTGTATTTGCCCGCGCCTTTTGATACTTGGACATTACACTTAAGAATAAGATAATTCCATGACTGAAGAAGAGGAAAAGAAGCTTTGTCCTTTCTGGTACATGTGGTGGACTTGTAAGAGAAAAAATATATTTTATTTTATTTTTTGAAAGAGCAATTATAATTTTTTGAAAGAGAAGTTGTTCATAGTTGTATATGTGTACAATCTACAAAAATGCATAAAGGTGTAGGGATATGAAATACAGGAGAACCTCTGTCACTTGTGACCACCCCCCATGAGACTGTATCAAACTGGTCAACATAAGGAACTAGGCCTGCTGTACTGATAAGTACATGAGGTGCACATGTGGTTTATTAAATTAGGTTAACTGGAGGTTGTCAATGTAGGGAGCAGGCCAACTATGGAGATTCTACTGTATATCCAAATCTTTACAGATTTTTATACACATAAGCTCTTTTATTTGTAGTGTTAAAATTAAAATACTTGTTGCAGCAGAGTAAGCATAATGTGCTCTTATTTTTATTAAAGATAAAGGAATTGTGCGTGTATATATACATACATGTATACATAAAAGTGTGCATGAGAGGATATTTACTAATTAGTTAAGAGGTTTTTATCTATAATGGAGTATGGTTGAGGCATTTGGGGGGAAAGAAACTTTTAATAATGATAAAAGATCTTATGTGGCAAACATTTATTGAGTTTTCCTTTTAAAGTTCATGGTTTTCTTGGAATGTCCCTTTTGTAAACAACTTGGGGAAAGTTACAAAGGGTACGACAGTATTTTAGCATAGGGTAGCAAGGTGGAGGTAAAATCAAATTGTTAAATTAATTAGCAATGTAAATATAATCATACAATGTGATATAATATATTTCTATTAAAAGACAGGGTGCGAGAGAGCGCATTTGTGCATGTGTACACACAAATACACACGGAGATGTGTGCTCATCAATCCTCTATCAGTCACCATTTGTCAACACGAAATCAATTTTTTTTAATTTTTAATTTAAGAAATTAAAAATCCATATTTATGAGAATATTTGCCAAAGAGATTTCTAATGCAATTCTGGAACGTTCTCCTATTTGACAACCTTTTAATGACACCTGTCTTCTGCTTCCTTCAGGACTTAACCCAAGAGATGGAAGCACAAGGTGAAAAACTCAAATGGCTGAACAGAGCTGAGTTGGATATGCTTGCAGACAAAAGTCTGAGTCTACACGAAAGAGATAAAATTTCAGAAAGCTTAAGAACTGTAAATACTACCTGGAGTAAGGTGTGTGTTCAGAGTTACTGTAACATATCTCATATTGGTTTGCTTGTCAAAGAAGTGAGGTCTTGTAACAATTATGCCTTTAAATATATCCAAATATGGGCATGTTTCACTAATACTGACTGACGTTTATAGTTATGTTTTCATCTATCTTAGAAGCATGTATTCTTGAATATTTCTTATTTTACATGGTATTTTTTTTGGTCAAGGTATTAATACATTACATACTATGCTAAATATTGATACATGCTGGAATTAGGCAATAAAATGCTGAATGCTTATACTCTGAAAATGAGACCTTGAAGTAGCTTCCTGATGTTGTGCGTGAATTATCACACGTGTGTTTATTTTTAATGATTTAATTCATTCAATGTGTATTTGTCAATAGTAGTTTCCATTGGCAGATAATGGCCTGTGACTACCGATGTGACTAAGATACCTAACCCCTATACCATTACTTTTTTGCAGTTGAAGCAGTTACTCAATTTCTTTTTGGTTGGGCTGGTACCAACCACACCAGAGTATGGGGTCTGTATGGAACACGATGGATATGTCTCTGCCCTTGGTTTGGATGGGCTCCGTATCAGTCATGTTCTCTCTGGTTGGTCCTCTTAAAGTGGCAGCATTACCCTATCACTGAAGATGTGGGTGCTTTGTTGATCCCATCTTTCCTGCCTGGACGATTCACTGTCATTCACCCATCGGCAGCTCTTGCCTGGACCTCTCTCCATACCCTAGACTTGCATAGACAACTGCCTGCTCAACATTGTTTTATTGCTTAGGTCAGAGACCTTGGAGTGAATCTTATAGTAAATAAATTATATCTCAAAACAAAACAAAACAAAACAAAAAAAATCTAGAAAATACTCTACACCAAAAAGTATACCCTGGAGTCACCATCACCAAATTCTCCTTCAAAGTACATGTCTGCTTCAAGGGTGTGTTAAGGGATGGCCAGATAGCTTCATACGATAAGGCAAAATGTAGCAGAAGTTTAACAATTGTAGTTGTCAGGTGGCATAAGGCTATTTCCTACCCAATTCATTCCAACTTCCCCTAGGCCAAAAAAGTATTATAAATTCGACTTTCTCCAAACCCATTGCTACTAACTTATTCAAGCCACTGTCGTCTCTTGCCTTGCTTACTGCAGTGGCCTCTTTTCCGGTTTCCCTACTTCCTCCTTTGCCCTTTGTCAGTCTCTTCTAGACAAAGCAGTTCATTAAAACAGAATTTAGATTACCACTAGTGGTTTTCTGTCTTGCTCAGAGTGAACACCACAGTGCACAGGACTTGTGATGGCCCTTGGGGTGTGGCCTCCTGCTGTCTCTCTGACTTTATCTTCTTGATCTGTCTCCCTTACACTCCGTTGCGGACATACGAGCCCTATGTCACTTGCTGGCCTCAATTTATCCATATTCAAACAAAACACACAAGTTTATTTAGATAACACTAAAGCTTCTATCATTGCATATTTCACTTAGATTTTAAATAGAATTCACTGTGGTGGATTACAAATGTCTAAGACCAAGCAATGCTTATTTGTGCAGAGAATCTCAACAAATGCACTTTGGGAAGTACTAATCTGCATATTTCATTTGTGCAAGCATTCCTTTTTATTGGACTCCCACTTTATGCCAGGTGCATTTTAAGAACTGGAAATATAGCAGAGAATGGTACTGATTCTAAGCCAAAGATCTTATCATGAGTCATACAAGTAGAGAAGCAATTAAACCATGCAGGTTGCCATGGGGCATAAAGGTGGCACATCTCTCTGGCCTTGGAAGGGTAGCCATGGAAGGTTTCATGGAAGAGATCACATCTAGGCTAATTTGTAATTTTTTCTTTTTGAAATTATCTTCTATTTTTATTTATAAATATTAGTTGTCTATTTTTTGAGACTTTGGAAAAAAATAAGTATTGATCAGGTGAAGAATGGGGAAAAGGACCGTATAGGCAGCAGCAGCAGCAAGCAGAAGGGTCTGGAAGAGACAGGGTATGACCCCAGTGAACTGGTTACTGGAAGCAACTCAGCCTGTAAGGCCGGGAGATGTTCTGAGGGACAAGAGCCTTCAGGCCTCACCTTGCATCATGAGGAATTTGAGCTCCATCTTGAGAACAATTCACACCTTTGAGGGTAGTGGGCAGCTATTAATGGGTTTTGAGCAGAGGAAACTTGTGTTTTTGAAAGATTACTATAACTATGCTATAGAGGTGGATGGAGTGATCCCAAGAATGGCTGTAGAAAGATTGATTTGAATCTTTAGAAAGGTTTGCAAGGTGAATGTCAGGGAAGGCAGATGATGAATTCAGATTTGGATATGCCTGAATATCCAGTTGGTAGAAAGAGTTGGACTGAAGATATGTTTTGGGGGGTCTCTGGCCTCTCACAACTCCATTTGGTACATGAAACCAAACCAGAACTCATGGGTGGACTCAAGTCCAGGGTGAAGGGTAAGAAGGCTACAACACCTGCTGTGTACAATGTTGGGGCCCGGGCAGAGAAAAATAAGCAAGTGAAGGAACCTCAAGAAAGCCAGAGAGGTAGGAGGAAGATCAGGACTACAGAGTATTAACATAATTCAGAGGAGGGAGAGTAGATAGCATTTAATGGTAGCTAAGGACTGGTTGACGTTCTTGTTAGCAATGTGAGTGGGGCAGGGAGCTCCAGCGAGATGGTAGTGGATAGTGAAAGTGGAGACAGAGTCTCAGGTATTAAGGCCAGTAAAAGCTGTAGAGTTACCATTCAGAATAACACCTGCTCTTTCAAAAATATGATCGTCTTTATTTATATAATATTCTTCACTTTCTCTTTGGCCCAACGCAATAGATTTGCAGAGAAGTGCCTAGCATTCCAAAGGAACGTGTCCGGGAGTCCCATCCTGTTCCACAAACAAGGATTGCTGGTAAGAAACAGTCTATTCCTTAATGCAGTTGGGGTTTTTTCCCCCTAATTTATGATGTGAGCATTACATATGAATTATAAAAACTTAAAAACATCACACAATTTTATTTATTGTTCTGCTTTTAATTAATTACTTGAGAATAATGCTTTGTCTAAACCCAAGACATACTTGGCTCTGGACTGTGTGCAGGCCTTTGTTCTCACGGGAGATAAGACTGACCTTGCCCCAGAGCAGAGCAGCACCAGGGCAGCTATGGACTGATTTCTGGGTCCCTGCAGCTTCTCAGGACATCAGCTGACCCACTGCGCTGACACTTGGTTGCCATGTGGAATTAGCCCTGACCATGACACAAAGGATTTAGATGCTCTTGGAAGCAGATTGGGGCTGGGGAGTTAGAAGAGCTCACCATCCCGGGGAAGCTTGTTCCTAACAGATGCTGCCCACTTGGGTGTGGAGGAAGAATCGTGCTTTCTCACATTTGTTTCCTTCTCTCTTTGTTAGGGTTAAGTCACAGGTGACTATGCCCCCACCACTGTCACTACTGCCTTGCAGGCCTCTGGACCATCTTGCCCTGCTCTCTCTCTGCCATCACCCAGCAAAACTCCAAATGTGGTTAACCTTTACCACCCACTTCCTCGGCCGCGGGTTCTTCTTTCTGTTCCTCCCTTCTCCCTCCTCTTCCTCCGCCTACTTCCTTCTCTTTGGTCCTTTGATTTTTCTTCCTCCTCTTCTCCTCCTCCTCCTTTTCTTTAGGAGTTGAAAAAAGTGATGAGAGACAAGTTTTTCATTTTTTTTTTCATTTTCTGAGATTTGCAAGTTTATTGAGGGCCAACTTTGTGTAACTTGTACAAGAATACTTAGGACCCAATTGGGTGTCTTGATTAATATCCAAAACACTTGAATTGATATGTCAGTACCTTGCTCAGCTCCATAATCATGGGAAAGGATCTCCTGCACTTTATCAAATCATTATGGGTTATCTTACTTTTAAACATCATTGTGGGAAAGGAGCAGGGAAAATTTGAATACATGTTTAGATGTATGAAAAGCTGACAGCAGAAAAATACTTTCCAATAGAGGGACAGTACATTCTTAAATAGATACTCATCCGTGGGACAGGGCTGAGACCTGAAGCTGATCTTGCTGTGTCCTTTTCTTCCTAGGCAGTGTTTTAATTCAGTTCCTTCTTCTTCCTAAAATTATATTTAAAAAATAAAATCCATTTTAAAGTGAACAATTTAATCGAATTTAATACATTCACAATGTTTTGCAACCATTACTTCTATCTAGTTCCAAAATATTTCTATCTCCCTAAAGTAAAACCTCTTACTCATTAAGCAGTTTCTCCCTATTCTCTCCTCCTCCCAGCCCCTGGCAACCACCAATCTGCATTTTGTCTCTATGGATTTATCTATTCTGGATATTTCATATAAATGGAATCCTACAATGCTTTCTCCATTTAGCATAACGTTTTTGAGGTTCATCTGTGCCAGTTTCTTGCTGATTATACTCATCGCAGAGTTATGACTAGGCACTCCTTTCTAAGAGATGATCTTGCAGGACTTTCTCCTGAATACTTCTTGCCACCTGTTTCTCAACTGATGACCTCATCTCACTTTTAAAAAAGTAGAAAAACTTTTGTCAGACAAGATCTTCATTTTCCCACCAGAGAATCCTTCAAGCTCTCTGTGTCTGCAGACCATGTAGTCTGCATACTTCCTTTCTGTTCCCAAGAACGATCTCTTTTCCTTTCTAAGATCCCCAACTTCTTGGCTAGGCGTGGTGGCTCGTGCCTGAAATCCTAGCACTCTGGGAGGGGAGGCCAAGGCTGGGGGATCTGAGCTCAGGAGTTCGAGACCAGCCTGAGCAAAAATGAGATTTTGTCTCTACCAAAAACAGAATTAAAAAAAGTAAATTAACTGGGCAAGATAGGGAGCCCCTGTCGTCCCAGCTACTCAGAAGGCTGAGGCAGGAAGATCACTTGAGCCCAGGAATTTGAGGTTGCAGTGAGCTGTGATGCCATGGCACTGTACTCAGGGTGACAGAGTGAGACTCTGTGTCAAAAAAAACAAAAACAAAAATAAGGTCAACCTCTCCACTTGTGCTTTGGACCTCATCTTCTCTTGACTTTTTACTTATCCTCTTTCTCTGCTTCTCTACTGGGTTATTCCCATTGCTGTACATTTTGCTGTGTGTTTCTAGTTTATTCATTTAAACTGATGTATAGTATTCTATCGCATGGATAAACACTGCAGTCCTCAGCATTCTCCTCTCTAACTGTGCTTACTAGTCCTCTAACCATTGACAAGTTTTTAACTGGATGATTTAGCTAGTGTTCAGCCCAATAAGCTTGGAGTCACCCTCCGTTCTTCTCTGGATTTCAGAGCCAGTCCATCAGCAAGTTGTGTCTGTCCCATGCCCCATCCCACCCACTTCTCTGGTCCTGAACACCCTCATCTTTCGTCTAGATTATTAGAATATTCTCCCAAGTCATCACCCTGATTCTACTCTTGTCTTACTATGCCTCCACAGTCTATTCTGATAGCAGCTGGAGTGATGCCTTATGAACACGAGTTCGATTGTGTCACTTCTTTGCTCACAGTCTTTTAATCACTTCCGTCCACGAGTGAGATGCAAAGACTCCCACGGTCCGGAAGGCCAGGCATGATCTGCCTTCTTCCTGTCTGTCTAATCACCTTTCTTATTACTCGTCCCTTTGTTTATTCTACTTCAAATACACTGGTCTTCTTGTGTTTCAGATGTACCAAGATACACGTATTCAGCATGTATCTTGTTTCTTTCTTCTTGCATTGGTTTTACTTCCTGACATATACCCATCTCCCCCGCAGAATGCAGGCTCCAGGGGAGCAGGCGCTGGTCTCGTCCTCTCCCACACCTCAGGGTCTAGAAGAGTACGTGGCACCTAGCAGGTTGTTAAAAGGTACTTGAAGAACCAAAACAATGGAAGTTTTTATACTACAAAGAAAGCTAGGTGAAGATGGGGTAGAATGATGTGTGAGGTCTTCCGTAGGGTGATATCCTGTGGTGGAGTCCTGGGTGGTGGGAAGCTGGGCCTTCTGCTTCACTACCCCTGCCGGAATGCTGTGTGCACACGCCCGCCGGCTGGGGTTGGGGAGGGTTCTCCTTGTTCTGCATTGTTTCTACTTCTCAGGCCCCCTTTACGCTTTTAAAAAAACTGAGGACCCCAAGGAGCTTTTGTTTATGTGAATTACATCTATTTATACTTAACTAGAAAGAAATTTCAGAATAATTTGTTTAAACATAACAATCATAAATGCATCATGTTAACAAAAACAATTTATTATTAACTAAATCTTAATTTCCAAAACAAACAAAAACTTAGAAAAGTGTCCCTGCTTTACGTTTTTCAAGATCTTTTAAGTGTCTGGGTTTGCAGAACAGGCCTGGATTCTCATAGCTGCCTCATCAGTTGGTCTCCCGTGATGCGATGTATCTTTTATTATGTAGCCTTGGATAAGTCACCACATGTCTCTCAGGGGAGAGAATGCGCCGAAAAGACAAATAACTTCTTATGATGATGATAATAGTTTAGGCATCTAGACCCCGTGGAAGGGTCTCTGCCAGTTTGCTGCCTCATGGCTTGGGGATATAGAGTATTTTATTTTAATATGTATTTTCTCAATTATTGATGAGGTTGAACTTTTTCCCCACTATTTTTATTTTTATTACCTTTCTTCTGTGGATTGTCTGCGGACTTTTTTTTGAACTTCAAAAAAGTATTTTTGTTACTAATTCTTTGGACTGTGCATTGCAAGTACTGTCTCCCTTAATAGTGCAAAGGCTTTTAAAATCTTATGGTGTTCTCTTAGAGTTCTTAAGCGCTCATGATTTATTAATACCTTTTGTTCTGTGTTTTGTTTAGAGTTCATTCAGTGCTCTGATGTCATAAAGATATTCTGTATTTCTAATAACAGTTTTGGTTTTCATATTTAGTTTCTTACAAACCACCAAGAATTAATTTATCTCTGGTACATGTGAGGTTAAAATTTGTCCCATTATTTCCCTATTCCAGCCATGGGTCACCTGTTTGCCAGCATCATTTATTGAACAGTAAATGCTTCCTCATTGATCTGTAATTCAGTCTCTGCCAAGGTCAGGTTTCTCTGCCACCTGCACTGCGTGACACTTTCAGTGTGTGTGAATGTCTCGTTCTACAATGTGCTGAGTTAATTATTATTAGCTATATAATGTAATTAACTATCTGGGAGGGCACATCCCTCTACCAAAAATAATATTTTGATAATATGCTCCTGTTGGAAATCTCAGTTTCCAACTTTATAAGGAAAGCAATTTGACAATGAGTATTAAATTTATATTTTCTGCTTTGGGAAATCTTGTTAAGAAATGTGCAAAATACTCAACATGAAAAGAAATTTCTTGCAAGTTCCTTTTTAAAAATAAAATTTCGGGGCTCGGCACCTGTGGCTCAAGCGGCTAAGGCACCAGCCACATACATCTGAGCTGGCGGGTTTGAATCCAGCCCGGGCCCACCAAACAACAATGACGGCTGCAACCAAAAAATAGCCGGGCATTGTGGCAGGTGCCTTTAGTCCCAGCTGCTTGGGAGGTGGAAGCAGGATACTTGCTGGAGCCCAGGAGTTGGAGGTTGCTGTGAGTTGTGATGTCACAGCACTCTACCTAGCGCACCAGCTTGAGGCTCTGTCTCAAAAAAGAAAATAAATAAATAAATAAATAAATAAATAAATAAAATTTCGGAAGCAATTTAAATATTTTGCTGACGGCAAAGGGTTAAATAAAAGTTAGTGACTATATGTATAAATTATTACATAGGTGTTCACAGTGAGGTATGTTAATGAAATATGCTTGTAAAGTTAAATGAAAAAGAATAAAAATTAAGAATAAGTTGGCTTTATAATCAAGTTAAAAACATCTTGACAAAATAAAATGATTCTCCTAATTTTCTCGTGGTTGCTGTATTTTTTACTTTTGTTTTTCTCAGTACTGGTGCTGATTATATTTAAGCTATTGCTGCCTTGGAACAACGTGAAACTCTGTTTCGTTGGTTTTATAGCCACCAAAGACGTGGAGACAGTATAGGCAATTCCATTGCCCTTTCAGTATGAACAAATGAAATGTTTAGAATGTTGTTATTTGTTTTTGTTTTTGTTTTTTTGCATAAACTGCATCTTACTGCGGTACAGACACCGCCTGTCCCCATTCCACCACCACGATCAAAATGTCCTGTTGTTTATTTTTGCTTTCCCACACTTTTTTATTTCAGCTCATCCTGCTGTCCAAAAGGTGGTGCTAGTTTCCTCTGCGTCAGAGACTCCTGTTGTGTCTCATCGGACTGCAGACATTTTAATTCCTGCTGATCTTGATAAAACTATCACAGAACTAGCCGACTGGCTGGTATTGATCGACCAAATGCTGAAGTCCAACATTGTCACTGTCGGGGATGCGGAAGAGATCAATAAGACTGTTTCCCGAATGAAAGTAGGTACCCGGTGAAAGGCTGGCATGGAGACACTGCAGCCGGAGGTGGACCAGACCGGTCTCAGGCCTCGGCGTTTACCCTAAACTGTGAGAGAATGAGGTCGGAGAGATTCTTTATCTGTCAGCCATCCCAGGCTAACTCCAAAGAGTAAAGCTTTCCTCCCATTTATCAGATCGGGTTTACTGACGTAAGCTAAAGACTCGGTGTTTTTTAAGACCTGAAATTGATGTCACACAGCTAGCCACATTAATATAAATGTAAGTTAATGCTACGTTTAATGCCTATAGTGTGACAAAGGATATTTTCCTAAAGCACCTTTACAACTTATATTTCATAACCAGATTGTTTACCTTCTGGCTTTAGAAGTGAGAACCCCCTGATTAACATGAGTATTACTGACTGTAATATATATGCAGATTACTACACATACACCATCTAATCAGAATTTCTAGAGTTTTTTTCCATATGTGGTGATGCTATGCTCTGGACTGTATACTAAAAAGAATATACCAGGTAGAAATTGGGGATGTACAGTGAAATAATAACAACAGCCGTTGTTAACTTCTACTAAGTGGTGGTTGTATGCTGCAGTTTTTGAAGTATTTTACGTGCATTATCTCATATAATTCCTTAACCACCTCGTGAGGAAGGTACTGCTTTTTTCCCCCCATGACCAATGAGCCCAAGCTGGGGCAGAGGCCCTGAGTGCATATAACGAGGCAGGTTGCCATGGCAAGGCAGAGTCTCATAAACACCACAGGGCAGGTACAAGGAAACTGGGCGGGGGAGCTGGGATGAGGACGGAATTGCTTCTCCAGTGATGGAGCGCGGACAGTGTGGGTTTTGACATCTGGAGAGAAAGTGATAACATTTCTGGTATAGAGAACAGGGTAAATGAAGAAATGAAGGTCGGCATGGGGACGCTAGAGCCAATGTTTGTACAATAAAGAAATAGAAAGGGAAGCAGGGTGGGAAAGGCAGCTCACGCTCCCTCTGTGCGGGCGCCTGTGGCGCGCAAAGCCCACTGGACTTTCAGTCTGTAAGTAATTGGCAAACACATCTCTTTCCATTTCTTTTTCTTTTTAAAATTGTGGCTGGGAGCTCATGATAACAATGCTCTGCTTTAGTAGGAAGACGACTAGGATGGATTAGAGGCAAGAGATGCTTCAATCAGAGAAAAGGGCCCTTTCGGAGTGGCTAAGATGATGCTTTTGCAATTAGCGAAAATAAGGAATAGAAGAAATGGGACGTGAATGAAGGTTTGAGTGATTTAGTTTTGGGTGCGTTCTGTGGAGGCGTCATCATGCCCTTTAGAAGGAGGTGACGAGCCTTCATTGAAATGTGCTCTGGGATTTGGGGTCTGAAGTTGAGAGCAATTCATTTAACACTGCCGGAGTAACAAATCTACACAATTTGTGAATTCATCAAAAGGAAGGGCTGGGAGGGAACCTGTTGCCACTGTTTGTACTTCTTGTAAATTGTGTTTTCTATTCTTTATGACTATGAGTTCTATATTTAAAACATGCTGTTCTCCTGATATGGTTACTGTTTCTCCCATATGGATCAGTGCTGCGAGACACAAACTACCCCAGCAGCAGTTTTCCATATCTAAGATGATTTAAGTTGCAGTTATTCAAAAAAAACCCTTTCTCATGCATCACCCTCATCCTGTCAATGCCATTGGTCTGTGTTCTATCGGTGCTGAGTGGATATGCGAGGCTGTAGCCACAGCCATGGTTTCCACAGCAGTCCTTAGTCTTCATTGGGCATTTCTTTCTCAGACATGATATAATGGAGTGTCAGTATTTTATTATTTCTTATTGTGAAAACTAAAATACAGAAAGGTAAAGCACCTTGCCTGGTACCCCAGGTGTTAAGTGGAAGGACTGAGATTTGAACCTAGGACATCTGATTCCAAATCGTGCACTCTTTCCACCATATTGCTGATGACTTCCAACCCTGCACAGGAGGAAACAGCAATAGTAACAACAAGTTTGATGTCATGTTTTACTTCGTTTTCTTATTGTATAGCTTATTAACTTGTCTTACTCATCAATTTTTAATTAACAGATTACAAAGGCTGATTTAGAACAGCGCCATCCTCAGCTAGATTATGTTTTCACAATGGCACAGAATTTGAAAAATAAAGCATCCAGTTCAGATGTGAGAACAGCAATCACAGAAAAATGTAAGTTTTTAAAAAGAAATAGTCTATCATCCTCTTTTCTTGCAAATGGTGCCACACACACACACATTTTCAACTAGGAAATAATATTATTTAGTATTTGATACTCTTTATTTATGAAGATATCTAGCTTTCCCTTATTTTTTATTTTTTGTGGATATTGTCACAATTCCCTTATGAATTCCTTTTAAGTAATGACTGTTAATTTTAGGAATTATTTAACATTCATTTTTCTTCTTTTAAGTTAGGATTTCTTTTCAAAGAACCAGAAAAATAAAAGTTAGAGAAACCCAGAAGAATGCAAATCCATTCTGTTGTACAATTCATTCACGACACTCAGGTCTTCTAGGTTTTCAAAGGCACCTCAGAATTTATTTTGTGCACTTACTATGTGCCTATGTGACTAGCACAAATTTGGGAATACATTAGTTAAAAACAAAATAAAATAAAACAACAAAAGAATATGAAACAATAGCGAACAAAAATCTCTGTTTAGAGTTTGCGTTCTTGCTGAAAAATACCTGTTAAATCCTTGTGGCATACAAAACAAAGTCCAAATGGTCAAGAATGACATCTAATGACTGTCCCACTCTGCTGTCATCATCCCATCTCTCACTTCAGCCCACACCCAACCTCATCTGTAACTATCCTGGACTATATATAGGCACATTCTGTAAAACATCCTGACATTCCCAGTCTCCTTACCCTTATTCGGGTTATTTCTTTTCCCTCTTGGCCTTTTCTCCCCAGGTGAAAATTCTACTTATCAGCTAAAATGTCACCCCCTGTGAAGTCTTTCCCACCCTCTTCACATACCTGGGGAACCGCATTTTCTATATTTAGTTTCTGTGGTGGACTTTTCCCCTATAACTTCACTGTGGATGTCTTAGCTATTTTAATTCTCTCTCTCCTCTATAGATTGTGAATATATACCTTTCTGGCCCTTGGACCCTTCATAGTGCCCAGTGCAAATCAGCTACTTAATAAATATTTTGTGGCAAAATATAAATGGGGAATGATAAAGTCTAATCGTTCTCAAAGGAAGAAAGTCAACCATTCCCATTGTAGAGAGTGTGTTTCAATGTAAAAATAAATGTGGCAGCAACAAGATTGCAAGAATTTTAGTGTCTGAGAATGTTGGCTTATTTTTTACTGCATGGACCATTTTCCTTCTTTCTTCTCCATTTGATTAATTGATCGATTGATTGCATCTATTACGGATCTCTACCCCTCACATGCGGGGGAGCACCTCCCCTTTAATTACACCAAACTATTGACAAAGCCAGCTCCTGTTCGCTTTTTCTACCATGTGATAGTTTTTTTCCCATCTCCTTTCTCTTGGTCTAAAACTTCTAAGGTTTTCATTTTTAATATTTTTTTGTTAAATTACAAGACCTTCTTTCCTCTGAATATCTTTTTTACCTAATCTGATGTCCTCTCTTTGTTTTCTTCTGGTTTTTTTTTTTTGTGTGTGTGTAGCAGCTGCCCAGTCTTCATTACTCCTGAGCACGTGAAAACCTTTTCTCAGCTGGTGCATACTGCCAATAGTAACCTGGTTTTTTTTTTAGCACTTGAAATGAATAAGCTATCTTGCTTATTTTTTTTTAATCATAAACCTGTGATATTTACTTCACTTAATGTCTTTAGATTTGTTTGTTCAATGTTAAAGGATCCTATTAGTAGTATAATGGGTCATAAGTAGTTTATGTAATTTTTTAACTGACAAGTAGAACATTATGATAGATTTGTCCTTTCTTTATGTTAAAAACTCAAGCAATTTATTTAAACTGTTGAAGAATGCAACATTTAACAGATCATCTCACTGAACAAATTTTTTAGAATGATGGCACTTAAGTGTAACTTACAGCCTTCTGAACAATCTTAGCTTGATAGCTTTTATGGTTTGCTATAACCCTCCATTATCCTAAGAATTTTATCAAAATATTCGATTATGACTTAGCTGGAGTGTTAGCTTGTAAATTTCTTCTTGAATCTTTCAACCTTCCAATCTTCCTGGCATCCAAAGCATCATCTAACACTTTGATTTTGACCTTCTACCTATTTATAATTAGTGGGTTATTACAGTATTCACAGTTATTGTTTACTAGTATTTCAGTTCAAAATCATGGACTTCCCCTCAAGTTATTAATCAAAAGTTGAAGTTTCCTTAGATCTTTCTTTCCTTAACATTTGGACTTTTTTTTTGTATGCCACACAGATTTAACAGGTATTTTTGAGCAAGAATGCAAACTCTAAACAGGGATTTTTGTTTGCTGTTGTTTTTATATGTGAAAAATAAAGAGTAAGAGAGGAGAGGGAACACAGAGACAGCGAGAATGAGAGAAGGAGAAGAAGAAGAAGAAAGAAACAACAATTAAACAGAGGAAAGAAAAGAGCCAGTAAGGATTTGTTATGATGAAGAGCTGCTGGGTATATACAACTTGAATCTACTTTACTTTGAGTGTTTTTCTTGAACTTGAACATGTAAAAAGCACTTGCTGTTAGAGAAGTTCTATGCTACAATAAAACAAATGTGAAAAGTATTCTTAAACAGTTCCTTTTCTTTTAAAATCAGGACCACCTCCAAGAATCTCCTTTGAGGGTAACAAGTGGCCTTGTCTCCTACTTTCAGTTCTGTCCCAGAATGTTACGATCTATCTTCCTCAAACCAGGTTCTATATATACCAAATTAAATAGAAAATTATCTTCTCTCTATTTTTTTTTTTTGCTTTATCAGTTTATAATAGTGGATGTTTTTATTGCAAGATGTTTTAGGGCATTTAAAATATAGTTTAACTTAAGACTCTTTTCTCAAGAACAGTTTCATGATGTATCAGTTATGTAGTGGGGCAGATGTTCATTACAATCACTTTAAAAGGTATTTGTCCACTTGCTTCCTTCCTCTTTGCTATTTATAGATGTAGGATAGATATCATGTCAGGTGTTTTCCCAAGAGTTGCTTATCGGGATTTGTTTTCTGTCACGTTTCCCCCAGTGGAGAAGGTCAAGAACCAATGGGACAGCACCCAGCACGGGGTAGAGCTGAGGCAGCAACAGCTGGAGGACATGATTGTCGACAGTCTCCAGTGGGACGACCACAGGGAAGAGACTGAAGAGCTCATGAGAAAGTATGAGGCCCGACTCTACATTCTGCAGCAAGCCCGAAGGGACCCACTCACCAAACAAATTTCGGATAACCAAGTAAGACTCCATAGATAGTTTTGGGCAGTGTCATTTTATTAGCTGCATCTTTTCCCCTATAGTTAATTGAATTGTCAGGACCCTGTTAGTAAGTTTTCCCAGGCTCTTAGACTATATATTGAAATTTATATGAAGGATTTGATCAGAATGATTTTTTTAACTTTCTGGAGGAGTGTGCATGTATCCTAGATTTATAGATGAATGATACTTTGCAGACGGAGCACACCTGTGAACATTCTCAGAATTCTAGGGACCATCTTTTGCCCCCTTCCATGCTTACCCTGAAGGCTATTTTTGTTTATAAAATTTTCTGAAATTTTCATTTGAGGGCTATTGTCCTGAACGAATCAGGTAATAAGTAAGTTTAGTTTCTCTTAATATAATAAACAAACTGTTTTAGGAATATCATAATAACAGGTATCATTTTGGGGTCAGTGTGGTCCTAGAGTCAGTACTATTGAACACCGATGGTATTTATGAAGTGCTATTTGAGGTTCTCTCTCTACAGTCATAAAAATATCCTTGAATTGGAGGTTGTGGTTGTGAAGTTCTATTTTGGTGTAACTTTTCTTTGCTCTTTAGCAAGAACAAAGTGTACGTTTGTGAAGAATGTAATGGAGAATATGTAGGAGATAAAATCTAAGACATAAAACTATGTTTGTATTCTCCACAAGTGTAGACTGTCTATGGTTGTCATTTAAGAAGCAGTGAGCCATTTGTACCAGTTTCTGGATTATTCTCTAGAATAATCATTTGTACCAGTTTCTGGATTAATGACACATGCTGGTCATTATCACTGAACCACTTAAAGGTAGTAACACAGCCCCTGGATACTTAACCAGGGGAATACAGTTAAGAGTGGTACCAATCTGTAATCATCATATTCAGAATATCCCTTTCTAATCAACAGTGTAGTTCTTCTGAAACCTTACAGTGAATTTTTTTTTTCTAATTGCTACAAAAACATTATAGAAACATTCAGTTGTCCTTTAGATCTGTGGTCCCCCAACCCGAGGACTGTAGGCCAGCCTGGCATGTGGTCTGGTGGTAAGCAGGCCGCACAGCAGGATCTGAGCAGTGAGTGAGTGCAGCTTCATCTGTTTACAGCCGCTCCCCATTGCACATATAATTGCCTGAGCTCCACCTCCTGTGAAATGAGCTATGGTGTTAGATTCTCGTAGGAGCCTACACCCAGTAGGCTATAAACTGCTGTGTGAGGATCCAGGTTACATGCTCCTTGTGAGACTCTAATGCCTGGTGATCTAAGGTAGTGATATAATGTACTCAAAGCATCCTGAAACCATCCCTTCACAGAAAAGTCGTCTTTCATGACATGAATCTCTGGGGCCAAAAAAGTTGGGGGCTGCTGCTTTAGATTTCATGGGGAATATCTGGGCCTAGAGATTCTCAGAGATTGAAAAAGTATGTCTAATAACCAGTGCCTATAGTCAAACTCAGCATCAGTTTGACTATTCAGGCAAACTCCCAGTGACCTGGCGTGGCCGCTTGATCATTCAGGTAGCTCACTCTCTAAACGTCAACAGTGATCCCAGGGCAGAGGCAGAGGCAGAGGCTTCCATATGATCGGTTCATGGCGTTTCTCCAAGCACATACCAAATGATTCCCTTTGTGTTCATCCCTGTCTGATGTGTGTTCCTATGAGGATCACAAGTATAGAAGAAGGAATGAAAAAGACAAACGGTTTGAGGAAGTAAAATACCTCAAAGAGATATAGCATCATCTGTGTACTTTATTACTTTCTTTGAAATTTTCATTCTCACTTCAAGAACTATTTTGGATTAAGCTTAGGTGTAAGATTTTGTGGCCTATTTAATTTTCTTATTGTGATATCTATGTCTAAAACATGTTGAAAGCTCCTGGAAGTATCTTTTCTTTAGTGATACTAGTTACTGTGTGAGCAAGTCTAACTTACACTTGAACTTGCGCCTTAGATGTTGCTTCAAGAACTGGGTCCTGGTGATGGCATCGTCATGGCATTTGATAATGTCCTGCAGAAACTGCTGGAGGAATATGGCAGTGATGACACAAGGAATGTGAAAGAAACCACTGAGTACTTAAAAACGTCATGGATCAATCTAAAACAAAGGTAACTCTAAGGCCTTGGCAGGTAAATGTGTATCATCAAGTTGAGAATTTGGTCACTTTGGTTTTCTCATGGAAAAGCCAAACACAGATGTATGACCATTATCAGTATAGTTTATTATTATTTTTTTTCTATTTTTATGCTGTGATATGCTGGATTAGTATTATCCTGCATAGTCCAGAATGTCTATTTATACGACATCTACTTGAATTTCCACAATGGAAGTTTTCTTGGAATACGCCTGTACCTTGCCAATGATCATTTTCTGTGTGCTGATTTTCTTATGCCCCTTGGTATTATCTAAAGTACATTTGTAGTACTCTAATGGAAGGATCACAGGTATTTAAAGATGTGTCGGGAAAATATTATCCCTAACAATAATTATAATAGTGCGCTGTTTGGCTACGGCATTCTCAGTCGAGGACCAGACATACAGGGATCCACACTATATCCCTGAAGTCATTTATGTGTATTTAGGGTTTCAACTAATTTGTAATCTTTTCTTCTCATTGCTCTGTCTAATCAGTATATTTAGGGCAGC
The DNA here is from genome assembly GCA_963574655.1 of Perodicticus potto. Taxonomy (NCBI): domain Eukaryota; kingdom Metazoa; phylum Chordata; class Mammalia; order Primates; family Lorisidae; genus Perodicticus; species Perodicticus potto. The sequence continues at coordinate 38,145 of CAUYRH010153063.1, read as the reverse complement.
CTAAAATAGCATATGTGTTTACAAGAGATTTTCTTGTCACTTGAACACCTAGAATTTGAGGCACTGTAAACAGTGGTTAGCATCTCTTTAAGACTGCGTATTTATACTCATCGTTAGTAAAAAAAAGTGTTTATCTTATGCATAGTAGTGGGAATGCCTGTGTCTAGGTGAAATTGCACACATCTTTAGCTATTAAAATACAGCTGTCTTAAGTCTATTTTGGTATTAAAACACACTTATTTTGCTCTGAATCAAATGGGTAATGTTAGTGTTCTTCCTGATTATATATATCTGATAATAAAGGATGGCCAAGAATTTAACAACAGTTTGTTGTGGGAGAGTTTTGTACGTTTCCTGAATGTTATTTTTAGTTAGAATCTCTAACGCAGTTCTGAAAACTCAAAGAAGAGAATTACGAGGGCAGTGTGTGAGTTTGAATGCATTGCTGGATACATGTAGTACCTAGGATACTGGAGAAAATAAAATTGGGCTAGTAAATGTAAAATGTCACAAGTGATTAGAGCAGAACAGCTATAAGATTGATCTTGTGAGCATTTTACTATAACTTTTTTCATTATGGCGGGTTATTTGGATACACTAAAGTTATCATAATTAATGCAGGGAGGAAGGTAAATTAAAAACAGCTTTAACCTTTAGAGAGATAGTCCTTAAATATAATTTATCTGTGTGTTTTCAAAAATTCCATGCATAAGAGCTAAGACTTTGTTTTTGTTGTAAATAATACCAGAAAAAATTGATCACATAGGAATGTGTGATCTGCTTTATTTAGCAACTCCCAATTCTTTTTTTGCTTTTACTTTGTAAATATTTTAAGACAGCCTACAGAAATAGTTAGATTAGATGGAAGAGGCAATTAAAAATGAATTATATGCCAAGGTGATCTTTCTTTCATTTAGCGAAGGCAACCACAGTGTTCCAATTCTTTTGTAGTTACAAGTGGTTATCCTTATTCTAATTTTATTTTTGCATTTTTGGGGCAACATAAGTAATTGTATTAATAGTTAGACAGCATTTGGATCTATTGTTATCTAAAAGGCAGGACAAATAGAACAAAACTGGCTTACAGGATCTCTCTGAATGATAGCTGTGATTTCTGTATATTGAAAGAGTTTTCTCTTTCAAAGAATGGTATTTGTAGTTTTTGACCATTCTAAATGGATATCTTTCCAGAATATATAAATCTTTCTTTGCCTTAAACAATATATATGAACCTATATTTAACTTTTTCGGGGAATTTTTGGCATTATTGTTGCAAAGATAGAATTAAGGAAATCTAAGAAATGTAGTGACATTATAGTTCATCTAGTGTTTGTCAACCGTTTTTATGTTATTGCTTCTCTAAGGAGCCTTTTTAGACTCCCTTCCTTTATGAAATTTTAATACCACAGTGTATGGTGTGTCCATTTCTGTAATGTATAGTGGTGCTTTATACATAAAAAGAGTGAACTTTTCTGTGCCCTTCCTTCCACAAGTAACCACTTATCACCTTTGTTGAGAATATGTGGTCTAAACGAATGTTCTCACGCTCAGAGAAGTTCAAGGACATGTTCAAAGTCACAGAGCAGAGCCAAGACAATATTTTTCTATGCTTAATGATAATGATGTTCTTCGTGCTCTGGGTTCTAAAGAATTGGTGGTCAATTTATTCAGGCTGCTATGTTTCATGAGATTTTGTGCTTTATTTTTAGTGGGTAAGTTTCATTGGGTTTCTTCTCATCGTCAGGCACTGTGGTGGGCTTTTCTTGTGTATTATTTCTTTTAATCTTAACATCACTGTAGGAGACAGGCAGCAGCTTCATCCACATTGCATGGATGAATAAACCGAAGTACAGAGAAGTTAAGGAATTACTCGAGATCACAAGGCTCAGATGGTGGATTTGGGATTCTCGCCTTTTTGACTGTCCCGTCAGGCTCTGCCCCTCTTTAAAAACAATTTTTGTGGGCGGCACCTGTGGCTCAAAGGATTAGGGCGCCAGCCCCATATGCCGGAGGTGGCGAATTCAAACCCAGCCCTGGCCAAAAAGTCAAAACAAAACAATTTTTGTTCTTTGAATCGTAATGTCAGTTATTGCTAATGAGTGCTTTGTGTACTTGCCCCTTGGATCAGTGGTTCTGCTTACTGGTTCTTAACTGAGTTGAGTTTAGAAACCAGGTCATATTAAAGGTATGGTGGCCCCTTCTATTGCAGTGGCTGTAAGAGGCCTTTTACCAGGGCTCTCCCCTTATCTCTCTGCCTATTCTATATATATATCATTGTCAGCCACATTCTGGAGGGGTGAAGGGTTGTTGTGCTTGCACATTGGATACTGTTAGTCCAGCATAACCTGTGAGGTTAATATCAGCTTACAAAGGAAATGTGTATGAATTGCAGTTAGCCAAAGTAATTTGGCTATTCACAGTTACGGGTCCACAGTCCCTTATCTGTAATGCCAAAATCCACAAAAAGCTTTGATAACAAAAATTTTGAATTGACATGAGGCTATTTGTCATCGTCTTTATTTATCTTGCGTAGTAGTGAATAGCCGTGGTCCTAGCTGCGGAAATATTAATGTGCTTGATGGGTTCCTCAGAACTTGCTCAGGGGTAATAGGTAATATAGATACATTTATTATATTAGTTTTGCAATGTACAAAAATTCTTAATTCTGAAACACAGCTGATTCTCAGTAGTTCAGATTCTGTGAACAGCAGGCCTGTCTCTAACTAATGTATAGTTCTGGACACTATTTTTTCACCTATGACCTTTCTTTCCCTTCTGTCTCTTAATGCCAGTTAGTAATGTTTTTATTGATAATTGCGATAGGGATGGCTGAAATGTGCTTGTAGTAACTTTTGGAGTGTGGATGGCTGATCTGGGTCTGACATGTTACTTTAACTCTATGTATAGACTCTCCAAGGCTAAGATAACGTTTTGTCTTTGTGTGTGTATATACTACCTATACACACACATTTATCTATGCTAAAGTATTAGAAGGGAAACGAGAAAATAGTATAATGGTATGCTCTAAAGAATTTCTTCTAAATCTCTAATTCTATGTATTTTTCTCCTTGTCCTTATTTCTATGAAGTCATATTTTGCATTGCCTGTTTTAGGGCGTCTCTGGGATTACACACACAGAGCAGAAAGCACACAGAAAGTGATGTCTGGCAACCTTTGGGTAACACTCCACTTTATGTATTTACCTTCTGTATGAACCTGGAACAAGTTATTTCAGCTCCCTGGGTCTCTATTTCCTTGGTTCTTAACCTGGAGGATCTTGAGCATAGTGAGGTCAAAATTAATTACATATATGAAAGTTCTTAGTGCGTGGTATATGCTGAACACAAGGGTGCCCAGATGGCCATCCTCTGCTTTGTCATATTATGTCTTTCCGATAAGTCCCAGGCCTTCATTCTGCTTCACGTTACTTATTACAGTTAACTTAGCAGAAGGTTGATTCATTATAAGTTGTTTTTCTACAGTCATCTTAAAGGGGCTCTACTTAATGATAAAAATACTTGGCTTTCTGCTTTACTGAATGTAGGGTAGAATGTAAGATCCTAAATCTTTATTGCCAGGTGAAACTTCTTAGAAAATGCAATCAGTTTGATGAAAATATCTCTGATTGTATCTGAAGCCCGTACACTGTACCCCATGACTGAATTATTGTACACAGATATGATTCAATAAAAAAAAAAAAAAAAAAAAAAGAAAATGCAATTTTCTTGGTTAGTGAAATCATCACAGTTGCTGGCTTTATGTTGCCTTTAAGTGTTTTCTGATGAAGTTAAAGTCTAACTGTCTTGGGAAGGAAGGCTACAGAATTTTAAAAAGACAAAATTATTTCATGCAGGAGCCACAAATACACATTTATCCAGTGAGGGAACTTTATTGTCCTCTTTTGAAATGATGTTGTATTTCTCATTAATGCTTGTTAAATTGTTAATAATGGCTAGCTGGACATGTGGAATGGAGAGATGTAGGTTTCTGTTCCAATATTTCAATATCGTGTATCTCATATAAAATACTGTGTTAAATATTGTGTATACTAAAGATTGAATTTGTGAAGACCTTGACTATTCTGAAAACAGGTTATGTTCTAAAAATTTAAATTTGCTTTGGATCGTTTTCCCAATTTTGTTGTGTATTGTGAAGCTTCTCCTGTTTATATTTCTACTCTTCAGTAGTGATTATTATCCCTTAAGGTTAATAAAAATGAAGGATTTTTCTTCAGTATCTGTCTATTGTTCAGTTTGGTCAATTCCTTTTAATAGTCATCAATAGAAAACTCTCCTATTGAGATTATATCTAGTAGGCTCTACCTTTGAACTCTTCAAATGATGCTGTATGTCAACCCTCCATGTACGGGCTTCGGTGAAAAGCACAGGTGGCATTACCCTGCTAGCCTGTCCTTTGGTATGAGGTCCAGAGTTTAGTGCCAGTCAACTTGATTTATCCTCTCAGAAACTTACTTCTTCCCTTGAAAGTCACCTTTACTTTTCAGTCTGTTTCTTTTATTTTTCTTGTTGGCTTTTCATTTTTAGTTTTCCCTTCCAAGCTGGGAATAAAACTGGCCAAGAAGAAAATTGCAAAAATTATATTCTTCTGTATTTTCCTTCTCAGTTATGTTGCTTTACTATTTCAAGTACCATTTTATTGTCTTAAAAAAATGTTACCAACAATGTCTTTATGTTGTACGCCTGAGAATGCTAATTCATTTTGTAACTCTCAAGCGTAAGTGTGCAGATAATTTTCTCAGTACATTTTGTTCTATATCAGACAAACTAAAGGGCTAGTGCCCATAGTCCTTGTTTTTGCTTTCATTTGTTCCTTTTCCATGAATTAGCAAATTAATTAAATGAGTATTTATTTACTTTCCCATTTAGCAAGCTCCGTGATTAAGCCTGAAGACTGAATCACAAATACATCCTTATGCCTGCCCCCAGGAAGCTTACATTTTACAGGGGTACTTATGTAGTATAAGAACAGGAGATTGTTTTGGAGGGCAGAGAAATTGAAGAGTAGCTATGTGAGAGATTTCATTAGCGTGGGTAAATTTAGAAAGCGTAGCTTAGAAGGTGACTTTTGAGTTGATTTTAAGAAGGAACCATCTGAAGAAAATTCCAGAGTGAATGGCAAGTATGTGTCAGGAGGCACGAAATCATAGAATGTGGTTGAAATATAATTAATAAGAGAGTAAGGGCTTGGTAGGAGGAGGAGGAGGCTAGATTGTGCTGAACTTTGTAAGACATGGAAAGGAGTTTGCATGTCATAAATACGAAGGAAAGCTATGGAGTCACTAAATAAGACAGTGACACTGTCTAACTTATATATGCTGTATGAAACTTTGATGGCTTGGAATTTTAGGTGGAGAGTAAGTTGTAGAGGTAAAAAAGAATAATACGGAGAACAGAAATGAAGTGACTGTTGTGGTCTAGGTGGGAAATGGTGGTGACCTTGGCTATTGTGTGTCAGAAATAAAGGAAAGAAGATAGGAGATGTGAGAAGTGCTTTAGAAGTGGAAAATCCACTTTGGTGGATTAGATCTGTCATTTCAAGGACTATAAATCATCAAAGATGTTATTTTTGTAAAATAATGAGTGGGGGCACCATTCACTGATTGGGAAAGGGTGTGAGAGTTTTGGGAGGACAAAACCTAAAAATTGGGTTTTGACGCGTTTGTGTGAGATGCCTATTAGATATCTCAGTGGATAGGTTAAAGTGGCAATTGGGTATGTGAATCTGGAACTCAAATGTTCTGGACCACAAATGTGAATCAGGGAGTTACCAGCACTTGTGTTGGAGAGAAAACTGTGGGACTGCATGAGATCATCAGGGAAGAATAGGAGCTCTAGGGATGATGGAAGAATTTGGGGGGTAGTTTGGGGCAGATTGGGGAAGATGCAGAGTACTATTGGAGTTATAGTACAATATCAGTTGTCTAATGAAGACACAGTGTCTGATAGTGGCTCAGCAAAAAAGAAAATAGAAGAGGTGAGATGAGCCCTGTCGGGGGATAGCTCTGCGGTCTTGCATATTTACCTACTGGCATATCCAATGCTATGGGCAGGTATCATGGGATGGAGTTGGGGCTTGGAGTGGGTGAGGGGTCCTTCTTCAAGCTTCCCAAGTGCTGTGGCATTAGCAGCTTAGGGGACATTCTCCTTGAGGCCCATGGATTGAAGTTTTAAGTGACTTGGTGATGACCCAACCTCTGTGTAATAAAGATTGGTCACCAAAAGACCACAGATCTTTGTGAATATCTGCAGTGACTAATTCTTTACTTCGACTGCATTTTGTCCACAGCATGCCTTAAAATAGTTCCAGAAAAATGTTATTTCATTTATGAAAGAACAAAATTACCTTGAGAATATATACCCATCGAAAAGCATAAGGAATTGTTTTATTAAGTTTTCCATCTGCCACTCAAACTACTGATGCAACTGTTTTCCACTCTAAAAGACATACATATATTTAAATCTCTTATCACTATAAAGGTCATCTTTTAAATACACCAAAATATAGCAACACGTATCTATGGTTTCCTAAGATGCTCTTGTCCATTGAAGTCTTCAAAAAAGATATATCGATTGTTTCAAATACTCTTTTGACCAATTATAAGCCCATGCTCACTTCATTAAACAATGTATTATACCTTATAGCTTTAAATACCAAATATTATTTAATACCTTCAAAATGACATTTTAAAAAGGCAATTATGTAGGGGGCCTTGTTTTGTTATGTTACATAATAACTATATGCTATAGCACACCATAGCTGCTTTTATTACAGAAATCTCTTTAAGAGCTAAAAGTTTACATTTTAACATAATCCTCATTTCCTTTAATGTAAACTATTACAAATCTGTCACCGCGGATTTTCTTAAATCTTTTATGGGAAGCTATTTATATTTTCTGTCTGTACCATTTCTTGCAGTTAAGACTTTTATAGTCTGTTACTTTTTCCATTTAAAGTAAAAAAAAAAAATTATTCCTGCTAAAGTTACTCTCTTAATCTTAAAAGGTTGTATCTTTTAAGTTTTCAGCCTGTGCTTATCTTTGTGATTTATAGATTTACAAAATCATTTCAGAAAAGTCTTCCTTGCCTTTGTCTTCTAGGCACAAATTCTAAACTTAAAATCATTTCTTTTCCCGCGATAGTGTTCCTTCTCCTATATTCCCTCATTACATTTCTCTGGTCGTCCTCCAGCGCTGTTCCGATCTTTCTTGAGATGTAGCAATCAGAACTGCCAAATGTAAAATCGACATTGAGAATCATAGACTGATGTAAGTTCATCACTGGTTGGGAGCTGAGAAATCTTCCATGGTAAAGCTTCCCAGCCCTTTTTGCTGTCTGCATACCCGGCATCCTTGCTCATCACTGACCTTTCATTTACATGCAGCGATTCTTAATGAAGCTGAATTTGAAGCGAGGGATGGAGGTGAGAATGGCGAACTCTTCTAGCAGGCTTTATAATCCCTGGGTTGGATTTTAAAAGGATCCCTGGAGATTTTGAAATGGGTCTTTTACTGATCTAGTACAAGCCTCTTATTTTAAGGCTGAAAAAAATAAATTAGAGATTTGAAATGATTTACTCCAAGCTATATAGCTAGAAAATGGCAGCGGTGGTGGAATTCTGTCATTTTCTCCTGAGAGCTGTGTACACATGACATTAAAGATAATTTATTAGCCTCTATGTTACAGTATGCATACATATTCCTAAGCCTCTGACTTTAGTGACTTTTTTGCTTTATGTTATTATAATAAATCATGTGAAATGCCTTGAAAATGGATAAAAGAATCTCATAATATTCAGTGTACTGTACTCTAGCCTTTGGCATTATTTTTTAAAATAAGAAAAAAATAAACTAAGGGTAGAGGAAACTAATAACAGTTGAGCTATATTCTAGTAGAAAGTTCATATGAATTATGTTGATTTCAAGAACCAGAATACAAATTAACATTCATTTATACTAAGTATGACTGTAAGTTTAAAAATTTATTTTTGTTATCACAATATGAAGACAATTTGGATTGCTGTAAACAGAGTTCATTTTTCAGCACGTTCATTAGTTTTAGTAGTTGATTGAGTGCATGATAAAAAATTGGACACCAGCTGCCTGTGCATTTAAAAAAGTTCACCAGGACACTTACTACAAATCGCACGCTTGCACATCATAAGCAAAACTAATTTCCTATTATATAACCAAATTCATAAGCAAGTTTAGAGAAAATTTTATTCATTGTTTATTATATTTTGATGCATTTATATGTCTCTACCTTATTTTCTCCTTAAAATATTGCTGTAAGGGAGATATTGTTCCAACTATTGTGTTAATTTAGTCAATAAATGCTTGTTGAATTGCTACTCTGTGTGGGTGCTAGGGATACCATGTGCATGATGATTCCAACAGATGAGAAAAATCTCTTGCCGTCATAATCAGAGTCATAGTGAAGTGGACAGAATGATGGCCTCCAAAGATGAGGAGGTTATTCTGGCTTGTCTGGCTGGGCCCTTTCTTATCCCATGACTCAGTAAAAGTGGGAGAGGAGGGCGAGGAGTGGATCAGAGAGATAAGATATGAGGACTTCACCCACTGTCGCTGGCTTTGAATGTGGACGAAGAGGCCACAAGCCAAGAAACATGGCAGCCTCTAGAAACTAGAAAAGGGAAGGAAATGGCTTTATCCTGGCAAGCAATTTGCTTTTGGTCTACTGGAGATCTGTGTTGGACACTAATGGACAGAACTGCAAGACAATACATTTGTGTTGCTTTAAGGTACTAAGTTTGTGGTAATTGATTACAGAAGCAGTGGAACACCCACAGCCATGGTAGAAGAAATTATGAGCTGCATCAGGAAAGGTACCATAGTTTGGGATGGTGTTTGTACAGAGTTTAGTAGAAGTTTACCAGGTGGGAAGGGGAAAATTAGTGGAGTCTGGAGGCAGAGAGGAAGGATGTTTAAGGTAAAAGAAGTGAAATGTAAAACTCTGGATATGACAGAGACTGACCTTTTGGAAGATTACTAATTGAGTCATTTTTGTAGATGAAGTGTGTGAGGCTTGGAGTGATGAGATGATTCTTGGGGAGGTGAGCAAGACTCGGATCATGGAAAATCTTATGTGCTAAGCAGAATTTAGGGATGGTGAAAATGTTGCTTGAGGAAATAAGGCAGTTTGCTCAAGCTTTCATGGCTATTTGGTGATGGAGCCTTGTTCACATTGATCCAAAACTCATATTCTTCTGTTTACACAAAGTAGACACCTATTAAGAAAATGACTAAAATTTGTTGTTTTTTAAAATAGTTTCCTAGGCAATGAATATTTTTAAAGAGTATTTTGTTTTTTCCACTGATGACCAGCCGGCAGTTGACAATTTGACAGTAAGTCCCTTAATTTCTAGATTCAGAATGTTCTACTGGTCACCAAAGTGTGTTGCTGGAATTACGCTATCCAGTGGAATGCTGTCTGAGGCCATGGGCTGGTGCTCTTTGCTCCCTTTTCCTGTGAAGCATGACTTTAAGCTTTCTACTGTCCTGCTATCTTGACTGTTTATGTGTGGGTGTATAAATACTTCTCGTGTGTAGAGAATCCTCTGTCTCCAACCTTAGGGTTCTTCGACATTCACATCCTTTTCCTTCATCTGGGCAGAACTAATCTCACTAATCTCTAATGATTTATTTTTTACAACAGCTGTTGCCATATTATGTACATATGAATATTCTTAAATAATAAGAGGATTCTGATTATGGAAAATGAAAGTGTGTGACTTTATTACATTTTTTAATGACCAAAGTTTATATATTGAATATTCTTAAAATGCGAATAGCCTGTTCATGACATATTAGTTGGATGTGTATATTCTTTTAATGCTTTGCTTTCTAGTTCCCTTTTGGCAAACCCTTTTTTTGGTTGTTCTTAGTATTTTTTTTCAGTTGATGTCTTATACACTGAAAATATAGGCAGGGTTTGAGGGGAAATAAAACTTTATAACAGTACCCACCCCAATTTTAATGGGTAACTTTTTTTTTTTTTGGTTGCAGCTGATGTTATTGTTTGGTGGGCCGGGGCTGGATTCGAACCTGCCAGCTCCGGTGTACGTGGCTGGTGCCTTAGCCCGTTGAGCCACAGGCGCCGAGCCATTAATGGGTAACTTCTTAATTTTAAACATTAAAGAAATAAACACCTAAGATTACCAAAAAACCCCACCTAGTTTTATAACAAAAAATAGTTATTCTCTCTTTACTCACTGCAAACCTCTCTCAGAAGCAACTAATTTCCTTTCAGCTTCTCCTTGTATCATTTATGCATTTTTATATTCTAATATGATGAGTATGGCATTATCTTTTAGTTCATCAATATTAGACATTGTCTACTGATGTTCTATTTTGGTAAATATATAGAAAATAACTTTTTCATGCCACTATTCACTTCCCTTATTCATCACTGAATTTTCAGATAAATAGATATTCAATGGTGTCATTATTATTCCTGTCCAAACATTAAGAGCCAAGCATTGACATTTACTGTAAGTTTGTTTCTTTTCTGTTTGTTTTATCTAAAATTAATAATTGCCTTGCTTGTGTGTGTCTACTTTTCTTTGCACCCACTGCTAACTCTTCCACGTTTTCCAATGACCTGACAGTACAATTTTCCACAAAGTCAATCACATTAAGGAGGCTGTCACTTCCAATATTGTTTCTTGGAGACATTTCTCCTGAAGACACGCTTTCTAACCCTGCTGCACAGCCATTATTCTGGGTGTTTTCTTTGCTTTTCTCCTGGTTTGGAATCCCTGTTTCTTGGATCTCATGTGTTTTTATTGCTTTTGCTTTTGGTTTGTTTTTCCCCCTTTGCACATTTCCTCCTTTTCCCTGAATGTATCCTTGGTAAGTTTTGTCAAGCTAAAACAAGAATACAGAGTAGTTGCAATGGTGATGACAGCCCTCACCTTTCCAATTTGAATTCCTTCCCTCTTTTCTATGACCTCCTTTTACCATCAGCATGAGAGCCCCTTTGCTTCTATCTGGGTCGGATCTCTGTTTTAATGCTTCTTCTTGATTCTCAAACTGAGTTTTGTGGAGGACATCACCTAGGAGCTTCTTAAAAAATGGTCTGTGGGAGAAGTTTTAAAGGCATATTAGGGATAGGTTGTCATTATTCCATAAATACATATTGTAATACTATAATAAGAACTCTGAGGAATATGGAGCTATAAAAAACTACCTCTGCGCATAGAAAGTTTATAGACTAGGTAGACAGACAAGAAGTCTCTATGATATAGTTGATGGAAAACTTAAGAGTAAGACAGAGTCATAATCCAAGGGCTTTTCAAAGATATGTAGGATAAATTATCATGTGAAGGGGAATACTTACCTCTTATGAACTCAGAGCCAGGAAGTCTACTTTGGATGGAATGTTCTGGAAGTGGTGGTTCTTAAACATTCAAGAAGTGGTAGGATTTTGAAAAATGGAGATGGATGGTCAGAAGTATTTTTTTATATGGACGTAAAATTGTTATGTGGAAAGAGCATTAAGAATATTCTAGAGAAAAAGCTCTTTGACCTAAACAGAGTATTGGACAAAACTCTGGGATAAAATTGGAAAAGTTGGTGATTGATTATAGAGGGACATTAAATTCTAGGAGCGGCAGTTTGAATTTATTCTTCAAGTTAGTAAGTACATGCTGAGATGAGAATTTATATATCCAGAATGTCCTATAAATGGGATTGTGGTATGTAATCGTTTGTGTCTGTCTTCATTCACTTATCAGAATGCATGTGAGAGTCCATCCACCTTGTTGCATGTGTCAGTAATTTGCTTATTTTTATTGCTATGTGAGTACATTGTTGTATGCAAGTACTGTACTTCGTGTATCCATTTACCGATTGACATTTGGCTTGTTTCCACTTTTGGACCATTATAAATATGGATGCTGTAAACATTCACGTGAAAACGTGTATCTGTGTAGACACACATTTTCACTTCTCCAGGGTGAATACCCAGGGATAGGATGGCTGGATTGTTTCACAAGTACGTGGTTAGCTTAAAACTGCCAACTGTTTTTCAAAGTGCTGCACCTTTGTACACTCTTACCTGCAATGTAGGAGAGTTGCAGTTACCCCACATTCTCACCAGCACTCGGTGCAGTCATTCTCTGAAAGCAACATGTGGTGAGGTTTGAATGCACATTTCTATATAGTGATTGGTGATCCTAAGTATCTTTTCATGTGCTTGTTTGCCCTATGAAACATGTACCTTCTACAGTGATCTTTAAATCTTTTACCCGTTTTTTGTAAAGAATACGTTTATTGATGTGTAAAAATGATACTTATTCACTATAAATTCAAAAAATGCCAAAAAGTACAAATAGGAAAGTAAACCAATTTAAAGCCTAGTGCTTAAGAAGTTAACATACCATACATTTTTCCTTTCTGTGTATATATGCAGATAGAAGGATCACGACAAATGGATGGATGAGTGAATGGATAGGAAAAGATTATAAAACATGAAGTCATATTAGATACACTGATTTTCATTGACATACAATTCATATACAGTAGTCTCTTCTTATCTGTGGTTTCAATGACCTGTCATATAGTACAATAAGATATTTTAAGAGAGAGACTACATTCATAGAACTTTTATTGCAGTATGTTGTTATAATTGTTCTCTTGTATTATTCATTTTTGTTGTTAATCTCTTACTGTGACTGATTTATAAATTAAACTTTATCATAGATATATGTATAGGAGAACTCACAGCGCATATAGGCCCTGGCCCTGTCTGCAGTTTCAGACTCACTGCACATCTCCCCCTGCAGGGAAAGGGGGCCTACTGTGCTACGAACTTCACCCTTTTCACAGGGGCAACTCAGTGGTTTTTAGTATATGGACCATGTTGTATAAACACCACGACTTCTAGTTTCAGAAAATTTATAACCCTAAAGAACATTCCACGTCGTTAGCAGTTAGTCTCTATTGCCCTCCACCCCCTAGTTCATCTACCTTCTCTCTTTGTGGATGTGATATTTTAGAAATTTGACATAGATAGGATTTCATAATATATGACGTTTTGTGTCTAGCTATTTCACCGAGCATATTGTTTTCAGTGTTCATCCATGTTGTATCAGGTATGAGTCTTTCATTCCTTTTTATAGCTGAATAGTACTCCGTGTATGATATACTGAATTGTGTTTATCAGTTCCTTAATCAATGGTGGACATTTAGGTTGTTTCTACTATTTGGTTATTCTAAATCATGATGCTATAAACATCTGTGTGCAGAGTTTTGTATGGAAGTATGTTTTCAGTTCCCCTGGGTTTAAATACCTAGGAGTGGAATTGTTGGTCCCCATTTTTTTACTGAGTTGTCTGTTTTCTTATTATGGGGCTCTGACATAGGTATAGTTTTAAATGTTGGCTTTAGAGATACGTGTATCTTTTAACTCAGGTAATTCCAGGATAGTTCTCTGTTCAAATTTTGATGTAGATTTAATGAAGGGTTTATAAAAGCTTGATTGTCCAATGTGTTCTAAATACTATTAAATCAAATTAAAAAATAAACTTGCATTTAATCTGAATTGTCTAAAAATACATAAAGTTGACCCTCTAAATTATTTTTATTTTATCTGAAATAATCAGCTTTTACTTCCCAGAATTGATTTAGTCACTGATTTTATGAATATTTCTGGATATTGCTTTTGGGGTGCCTCATGTTATATCAAGGTATTGACTAAGAACATATCGGGGAATAACTTAATGTGCAATTATAAGCTGTGCAACGTAGTCACAATTATGTTACGATACGGATGTGATTTTGTTAGTATGCATGTGTCTGCCTCTCACTCTTCTCACAATTCACATGCCTCCTCCACCCAGGATTATTCAAGAGACACCTATAAATAAATCTCCAAGTTATATTCAGTGACTTAAAGAAAAGTTCCTTTGAAGCTGTCTGTTACTCTTTTATTTAGGGTATGCGCGCTATGCAATGTCGCCCTGTAAGTAACGGAACCTGCCTGTACTGTTGTTCCTTTCAGTATTGCCGACAGACAGAATGCCTTGGAGGCTGAGCTGGGGACCGTGCAGGCCTCTCGCAGAGATCTGGAGAACTTCCTAAAGTGGATCCAGGAAGCTGAAACCACAGTGAACGTGCTGGCGGATGCCTCCCAGAGGGAGAATGCTCTTCAGGACAGCGTCTTGGCCAGGGAACTCAAACAGCAGATGCAGGTAAATGCACGGGAAACCACAGTGTGGGCATTTGTACCACGTTCTTGGGGTCCATCTCGGTGCAAATTTATTACTGTGAAAAGGTGAGGTTGCCACCTTATTCTGCTATGAAATCCCTGCTCTCCTGTGAATAATTAGTTCCTAGAAATAAAATCTGTAAAATATTTTTACTTAATATTAGAGGAAAAAACACCACCTTGTTTTGTGAAAGTAGTAATTATTTATTTAGAGTTAGAGGCTCATAGCTATTCTGTTTTCTGTCATTTTAAGCCCTATTACAGTTAGCTTTATTGAATCCTAAATTATAAGGGCATTTTCCAGCAATGTGAAGTTGTTTCTTTCCCCATTTATTATACATACTTAATATAAAAGCTGCAAAAGCTATATGGCTTAGTTTACAACTAAGAATATTAGCCTCGAAGGTATTACTTTTATGTCTTTAGCTTGATAATTATGATTGTATATGCAGAATGAGGTTTGAATTTTTCTTCTCCATGAAGTAGGTTAATATAGAATTCTTTCCTTTATAAAAATTGCAAAGAATCTCATGAAGCATGTGTGAATCTTTTTTTCTGTCCCCAGGTAGTTCTGCTTGAGTGTTCTTGAACCTCCCATTTTGTCTGCCTAGATTGACCTATTCTTGGCAGTCATACAGGTCTTCTCCCTTAGATCTTAGTTCCAAACCTATGCCAGTAGGAATCTCTCTTTGCCATTTCAGTCTCACATCAGTTTGACCATTATTTTTTCTGATAACAGCTTATGAACATGTGTCCCATTGTCATTTGATGCATGTCTCCACCTATCTCAGTTGAGCACACGATTCTTAAAGGACATGATATCATTCCACATTGTTGCCTATGCAGGGCCCTGTGTGCAAATCCTAAGTAAATAGTAACTACCACTCTTGGACCTGGGCTTCGCTATTATGAAATTCAGTATTGATGACCTTTTGAATTTGTTCTTAGGAACTCTTTTTCCCTTGTAATATCGAAAAGACTCTTTCATAAAAATGTTAACAAATATGTGGCTCTGGATAAAGGGTATTGAGTCTTTCTTTGAACCACCTTATTTTGAAATTATTTTCATTAAAAAGTTATACAGTTTATAAAAAGGGATCTTCTGGATTGGGCTTATTTGGAACGTGTTCCCACGCATAAAGATTCTTATGGTGTTTTATTATTAGGTTCTTAAGATTAACTTAATGAAAATCTGTGTTTATTTACATGACTTCTGATTTCTTGTTCATTTTCTACTACCTTTGTGACTTGGTAGTGAGTATGACCAGACAAGTATAAGAGTTAAATCCAATCCTTTGTCTCATTCTCTGGAGTCTTAGGAGGTCACAGTCAATGTTCATTGATAAAATATTTACCCATCATCTGGATTTTAGGGGATTATAAAGGGCTGTAAGTATGGATAAATAAGGCTGGAATATATTACTGATTTAAACAACTACAAGCCTGACCTATAAATGTTCATAGATAATTTATGTAATGGTGTTAGTTTCAATTTCTAGTTAGGCTATGCATTTACGTGATGACAGTTTACAGACCAGTAGTGAAAGGAGGCTTGAAATGAACCTTGGTAGTGAGCACCAGAGACACAGGCCTGTTGAGAGTTTAACAATATCTTCTGATGCTTTTAATCTTAGGATAGATTCTTACCATAACCAAAACTCTCCTCAATATTTAATGAATATTCAAACTGTGGAAGACACAAATGTAAATAGAAATGTTGAAAGTCTTTCTAAATAAAAATAGCTCAGCCCAGGATTACTTGTCGTGTGGCAAACAGCATTGAGAAGGAAAGGTTGCTGACAAAAACACTGAAATACATTATAATATGTATAGAAATTGCTTCTCAAAAATAATTTAATGTTACTGAAATGAAATCTTTTGGCTCAGAGAATGTAATAAAGAGGGTATTTATTAAGAGCCTTCTTAAATCTCTGTTTATCTAAAGATAAACACATACATTTGTTTAATGTATAGGATGTTTCACAAAAAGGAAATTTGCATGATTTTTCCCTCTCTTCCTCCTTTATTAAATGCTCTTAACTTTAAAGCAGTCTCCCATTCTTTTTAAAAAATACTCTATGGCTTTATTTTTAATGCCTTCTATATAGATGGCTGTTAGAGACTTAGTACCTTTCACAGAGTTATTTCGGAGGCAAGAAAAATTTAATTTTCCTATGGGCTTGTGTATTAATGAATCTCCTTTTGTGTGAATGAACAGGCCATTTAAAATAGAAACTTGTTTGGAAGCGGAGAGGTGTTTGTTGAAGGAAATGACTGTACAATAGTACATCAAATCGTAAAATAAATTTTCTGCGATGTGATGGTGGCAGCAGATGGGTACGTGTGCACTGCTGAAGATGGTGTTTCGTGATGATGAGGAAGTTGGTTTTATATTCAGCTTACGTTGAATCTTGGGTAAATTTTGATAAAGGACAGTTCTAAAGCACATGGAAGATGAAGATGAATTTGGAGGAGTATGCTGTGATACACACAATTTCTGTTAAGGATGGATGATCATTTGGATTTCTATATTTATGTTTCATTGCCCTGTGGCAAGGCTGTTAGGTTTTATCCCTCAGCCGAGGCCTTTTGGTAAGAGAAAAGCTGATCCTTGGGAGACTGCAAGAGAGATAAGCTCCTTGAGAGCCTGAGTAGTACAGATCCTAAAGGGTCTTGTATGACTTGCTAAGTATTGTACATTTTAACCTGCTGTCAATGGGGAGAAGGAATAGAGGATAAGTAAGCAAGAGTGATGCACTGGGGTTTCTGCTTGATAGGAATCTGATGACATTTTTGAGGAATGGGTTTAAATGAAGTTAAGAGTGACAGCAGGCAGGACTGTTAGGCTATTCGTGTAGCCCTCCATTATCTGGTGATAATGACCAGACAGGAGGCAATAGCAGAGCAAGACTTAATGACTCAATAGTATGGGCAAAGGATGGGCCGGAGTCAAGGAGGTGGTACTACAGCCTGCACCTGGGAACAAAGGGGAAGGAAATATCACAAGAGAGGTGAGGTTGGTGGGAAGTGTGAGAAGATGGCGTAGATTCCATTTAGACTATGTTGAAATGAGGCATCTGTGTAACACCTGGGAGATGCCTGGTTTGTACCCGGGTGTTGCTGGAAATTTGTTTTGAGACAAGAGAATTTGGCCAAATATGCAAGAACTTCTTATTCTTTTTATTTCATGTTATTTTTTGCTCTTGAGTGAAAGACTTCTAACAAGTTTATTAATTCAAATCCTTTTATTCCTAATTTTCGTGCCCATGTTCTAGAATATTATTATTTTAATTCTATTTGAAAATTTAAGCTTTACATTTTAGCAGGACCAATAAATTGAGATGTTCTTATTCTTTTCATGGATAAAATCCTGAGACCCTGCTGCTTTCTGGGGAGGTGTTGCAATAGGTGGCTGGTATCGCTCTTTTAATTTGTTTTTAGGATTATTATACTTTTATCTCTTGTGTTTGCTTTTAGCCTAATTTTTCCCCTCTTGTTCCATAGACACAAATTTTGATTGTAGAGTGTTTCAGATCTTTTTCTGTACCTACCCCCATGCGTAGCAGTGTTTGGGGGTAGATACTTCCCATCTACCAGTTCTGAAAAAGAAATAATGACTTTGTATTTTTATTTATTTATTATTATTTTTGCAGTTTTTGGCCAAGGGCCAGGTTTGAACCCGCTACCTCCAGTATATGGGGCCGGTGCCCTACTCCTTTGATCCATAGGCGCCACCCAACTTCATATTTTTTATAACAACTCCGTTAGTACATATAATTCATATACTATAAACTTTATTAGTATATAATTCACACACTATGCAGTTCATCCATTTAGAGTTTACAATTTAGTTTTTTTTTTTTTTTGGTACATTCACAGAGTTGTGCAAACCTTGTTGCAATCAAGTTAGAACATTTTCATTACCTCAAAAAGAAATCATTTACCCTTTAGCAATCGATTCCCCAGAAAAGTCACATATCTGTTTTTATCTATTTGCTTACTAACTTAGTGTTTCAAATCATATTATTTGACGACAGCCTCTGCTTTTGGCTTGAAATGCGTATTAAAACACTGTTAGCCTCACCAGAGGGAGGCAGTGCGGATTCTTAGTTCACACCTTCAGGGAAAAAATATGCTGGCAGGAGCCCACAAAACCCTGCTTGATAAACACGACTCAGTAAGACCCAATAGAACCTTAAATCATTATAAAATGAAGGACAGAAGTGAAAGAAGAGAAACAAATACTTAAACCCTGTATTTCTTTCAAAGATTCATGATAGCAGTAGAGAGAGCTGAGGCTGGGCATTGCCCAGGTTACTAATTTGAGCCGGACACTGATAATGAGAAACATCTGGGTTCTATTTCTGGCCGTGCTCTTTGACCCAGTCATTTAATCATTTGGGATCCTTTTGCTCATCTCCTGACAGTACTTTACTCCCATTGCCATTCGAAATGGTATTCAGACGGCAGCAGAGAGTGTCTTAAGTCTGTAGACCTACACAGCAGAAACCGAACATTCTAAATCGGGTCTTTATGTGATATAATTATGGTCTCTTATTTTCTATTCATAAAATTAAAACAGTTTTATGGCAACTAAAATGAGATCACGAAGATGCTGTCTACAGGGGGAATATTCAGTAGTCAATTACAGACTTTTTTTTTTTTTATTAACTTCGCCATTTAATTAGATGAGTCCTAACCTCTTCCATTTCTAATGGCTTTCCTCCTGGGCAGTCATAAGAGAGTCCATGGACAGCTCTGCTTTTACGGTATGTTAGGTAAAGCACCATACCCCCCGCCAGCATTTTTGTTCTGTTTTTGTTTTGCATTTTTGTTTCCCATGGTCTTGTGCTGAGACCGGTTTGGAGGTGATTTATTAGCACTTAATGTATGGGCTGCTATCCTTGGAGTCATCCTTGGTATCCTTGGTACCCTTTTGCTCTTCCCGGGATTTATAGCAGCGTCTCTTATTCACTCATTCACAGAGCATTGTCAGAGCTGTATTTATCAGGTGGTGAACGCACCCCTCTTTAGAGAGGGTGAATGCTACTTTCTCTCTTAATATAAACCAGCTACAAGGCGTGCACTGTGGTGGCGGCAGCGATGTGTTGAATCTCTTGTTCCCAGAGGGACGTCTGCTTTGTATCTGCAGCTTTAATGTTTCACTTAATATCATCTTTGGCTACTGAGCGCACTCCTCTCCAGCAGCCGGCAGCGCTTGGCGGCTCGACAACTTGCTACATTTCTGGCCCTGCCGGGCTGAGCAAGTGCTGGCTGTGAGCATCTGCCGGGGGTCTTCCTGGGTGGCGTTTGTGCTTTTGAAATTGAGAAGAAGTTGAAGGAATACCAGCCTGCTTTTCCTAGAACCTAACCCCCCGTATCTTTCAAATGCATTCCTGGAAACGAGCATGCTCAGAGAACTGGCAAATCATTGTCCAGTGACCGGGAGGAAATGATCGTTGCTCTTCATTTATAATGCAAATTCTGAGGTGTCTTCAGAAGTGTGGTAAACTTAAAATGATGGCTGTGGTGAGAACGTCTCTGCAGAAAGTTGTGGTTTTGTTGCATCGTTTACAAAGGATGGCAGTTTCCTCTCCTCGGTATCAGAAGCTCTGTAAGGTAACTGAGTGGTTGAGAATAAGGCTCTCGGGGATCTGTCAATTCTACTGTTTCTCAGGCTCTAAAAACTACCGTTTCAGGTTCTCTTGTCAAGAAAAAAAATGTCCTTTCTTAGTAACTGCTTCTAAAAGCTGTTAAAGTGAATTGCTTAATTATATTCTGTTTAAGAATCTGAAATAGGTACTGTTTTAGTACATAGTTTATTTTGCAATTGACACAACCTTGTCTTCTGAGACCGGCTTGTGAACTGTTTGGGAAAAAATACGGCAAAACTACTCCGTTCATTAAAACCTGTTACCTCTGTGGTACTGTGCAGTGTCTTAATATTGAGTGGCCCGTTAATCTTATGTAAATTTCAGTAAAATTAAGAGCAGATTTTAAAGTAATCTTTCGGGAAATCATTTAAAAACTATCCATCGTTTTATAGCTGACTACTTTTTCAGTTAAAAAAATTAAAGCACATTTAAAAAATGATCAGACTTAATCTCGTCACAAAACATCCCCTTATATTCTTGAATCTCCACTTATTGTAGTTACACTTGAAGAACTTAATTTCATTTGAATAGGTGGATTAAGTAGACTTTCAGGAGGCAACTTGTTTGACAGTTGCAAATTCCTACTACTACGTCATCCTGAACCTAAACCATTGAATCAGCTGCTGTTTTTTTTTTTTTTAAAGCTAACTATCTTTTTTTTTTTTTTTTAATCATAGTTTTGTTTTATTCAAACGATGTTCAGGCTGTTTCATTATTTTTGTCAAAAAGTAGAGGTATTTGACAGGAAGAAATTCTAATAGGAATGCTGAAGCACCCCCATGTTCATCTCTCCTGTTATATATAGTCTTTGTACCAATCTCAAGAATGCATCTCTTTGCTCTGTTAGCCATCCAGACTGATTTGTAATTGGAAAAACTGCCTCGGAGACAATATTATTTTCCTGCTGATATAAAATATGACGTGTTCAAGCACCCAGACTGTGCATATATGGCAGCCGAATGGGATGGGAAAGCAGCATTCTATTAACTGTATCATATTGCATTATTAATTCTTAACAGTTTGGCCAGTTAAATGTATTTCTGTTTGGTGATTTTTTTTCCCAAAAAGTTTTGGGAGACAGATGAAGGTAGCGAGGCATTCTTTGCAGAAATACGTGGAAGGGTTTTTATTTGCATCGTTAGTTAAAACTCAATACAGCTTAATAAATGCAATTGCAAGGATTTTTAATCCTAATTATTTCAATGTGCTGTGTTTTGGTCCACTTCAAAAAATAAGTTTGTCCTGGTAGATATTTGTGCTTTTCATAAAAAGGCAATTTTAATAGGAGAGAAGAAAAGCTCATTGACTAATGAATGTTATTTTTTTAAACTACCCATATGAATATGTGAAACATTTTTTTTAATAGCAGGGTCATTTTTCTGAACCATTTTGATGTGTACTTCCACAAAACCAAATAGTTTTCTCAAGTCATGTGACTTGGGTATTCAGGTATGAAGCAGAAGTCAAGTACTGCAGAAAGTTGCTGATTAGTTTCATAATTATACCCCAAATAGGCACAAGTTACAGAAGTTATGGGTAACTCCTATTACATGTACTCTTTGGGAATACCTGAGATTTATCATTTATTTCCTAAAGGTGCCATTAACATTTAAATAATTAGAATGAATGGTAATTTTTCTTTTAGACAATTAAAAGTTGTATTATTTACTGTTGAAATGTTATCTTTCATGTATTTTCACAAATGCAGAATTAATAACTGCCTAGGTAAGGTAATGAGACGTGTACACTTCCAGCACTTTCCAGCAGGTGTCAATATAAGGCAGTGATATGTGAGGTTTTGGCTAAAGAAATGGAAGTACAGATTAGGAAGTGACACAATTACTATGAAATAAATGAGCGAGTAAGATATATATTTTTTGCATGGTCACATTTTTAAAACTTAGTTAGTGAACTATATTAGTTCATATGCTATAAATAAAAGTTTTAGTTGCAGAATTAAGTGTTAACTAACAGTTGCCATCTCAAATATTGACAAGCAGCTATCTTGAAACACTTAATTATATTTTAATTCTCAATAGTTGAGTGTTTTACTTAAAAATTTAAATAGTTTTAGCATTTATTTGCTTTAAGACACTAAATTCTCTTCCTCTAAATTTTAAATAAGGTCATGACTTTTCTCCTTCCCTGTACCTCCTACATTCTTTAAATTTAGTTTCTTAGAAAAAATATTGTAAGTTTCAATATCCTTAAAAATATAGAGACAATCTATTGTAAATAACATTTACAGACTGAAGTGAATGAGAAAAATGTTGCATAATCTAAGTGAAATTTGACAATTTTAGATTCCTGTCGGCATTCTGATATCTAAATCTGTTAATATTTTAATCTCTAGTTTAATATCTCTCTAGAATCACTTTTTTTTTTTTACATATTATGTTGAATTTTAGCCTGTTTTTAGACTTTTTCCTCAGCAGCACTTATTCTTTCTATGCTTATTTTTATATTTCTCTCATCAGTCAGAATCTGTCAGTGTGTTATACAAGTGAAATGTGTGTAAAATATTGTCATTTTGTGGATTCTCCTGTATGTTTCAAAGAGAATGGGATAATGAAAAGAGGCACTTCACAGTTCTCAGAGTTAAAATATACTTCTTCCCCTTTAAACTTATTTACACATTCCCTTGTATTTTTTGCCTTTAAAAATATTTATTCCTGGCTATACATCCCTTACAATAGGAGTTGGAAGCTAAAATCTAAGTTCTGTTTACTTGAAGATATAATTAGCAGCATGGAAATTGCCCTGATGACCTAGAATCACCCTATTCTGTTTACTATTTTTTCCAGATTTGGTTTTGATTGCTTAGTTCCTTTAAAATATTCATGACTATAAAAAATAATTTTTCTTCTCATAGAGCACAGTAAAAGCCAAACTAAATGTAAATGATTTTAAAAATAATATTGACTATCATTTGTTTTCATTGTTATATAATTACTTTGGGGTATTATATGTCGTTAAATCTTTGGATTAAAAACTGGTTTTCTTAGTTCATGTTGAGTCAGAAAGGATTTTTACAAATCCTTTTTTTCTCTGTGCCAATTTTTATAGAATGTTTAATAATTGAGGACATGGTAAAAGCAGCTTCTGGTAGAGTAGATTGGGATGTGAATCGTTATAGAAGAATAAGAAAAAATTGAAAATTTAGTGTTGTAAGTTGAGTTCCTCATGACTTATACACTTTCCAAATTTTGATTTAAGTAATATAACTTCTATTTGCCTGCATATGTATGTAACTAACTTTAGCTTAAATGGTTTTAATCATCTCTAGACTTTTTTGAGCATGTAGTCCTATCAGCAAGAATATTGTAAACACTTAGCTATAGAGAGAGATATATTCATTTAACGGTTATACACATATGCCATGGTAAAAATCATATGATGAATATTAGTAGAGAGCAAGTCTGTTCTTTACTTTCTACTCTTGGCTTCTTGAACTTCCATGAGCTATCGTTTTTTATGTGGTATACACACCATTTTGGTGGCAAGGGGTTTATATATAGAGTGAAACTGTTGCTATTTTTAGCCTGGCCTTAAGGGAGGCTAAAGCTTTCTGGATGCTGCTGATCTCAAAGTCATCCCTGGAAAACTGGGTATTCTGTGGTATGAGAGCAACTGCCTCTGAGTACTTTGCGAAAAATAGAAAGACCAGAACATTCCACCCAACAAGTCATGATTGCCTGGTGATTTCTACCAAAACCCTTGTGGTGTGTGTGTATATTCACCTGTGGACAACCCAGAACAGAGTGGATGCTTGTAGTGCCAAGGGGTAACAGATTATGACCACAAAGGCACACTAATTTCTCAACAGAGGTTCACTGCTGAAGTAAGTTCATACATTCTTTTTTGTCTACAGGTATAGTCTCTTGTGTTTTGAGGTAGCTAAGGTGTAAGATGAAATTTTTTAGAAGATGAAGATATTGGATGGAATGGTAGATTTTCAGGAAGTTTTTAAACATTTGTTTTTATTTGCAAACATTTCCCCACCTTTTTTACAAGTGGAAAACTCTGCTATCCTCAAATAATTAAATCCTCGCGTGTTCTAGGGTGATAAAGCTTCATTTTGTGATGATTTGAGTGTTGAGATGTGTGCATTTTAAGGTCAACGCTTAGATTCCCTCAATTTTTCTCTATAATCAAATCCATAGAGATTGTTTGGAGCATAGAGAAGGTCAGAGTCATGACTCTCTAGTCTGCAGGTTAGGAATCCCCCTTTGAGCAGATTAAGAATCGTCTCTTCTTGATCTTGAGAAACTCTTGGTTTGGGTAGTTCAGAAAATTCATGAAGGCTGAGGTTTTTAATGAAGAAAAATGGCATGCAAAAGAATTTGCCTTCTACTAGGTCCTCGTCAATGATGCCTGAGAACAAGTCATCGCTGAGGTGTCGGATCACCCCGGCACCTTGCTTTGCCCTCTGTTTTCTCTCTATTGCCGCACTTCCTGATCAGACTGAGGTTCCAGATATTCTGACCAGACTGAGGTAAAGTCAAGGAAAGAATACCTACATTCCGACCTGCCATGGTCGGATATTTGTGCTGTGACTTCCACAGGCACCATTTTAGATGCCTGCTTCATCTCCTTTTGTGACAGCTTCCCAAGCTAATATGTTTATCAGAATTATTGTTTTTAAAGTTAGCTAATTAAACAGTTTTTGATCAGAAAACTCATGTATGACTTTTAGCTAAAAGCACTATAATTAGTTCTGATGTAATACTTCTTCACTTAATTGAAAAATAATTCATATCATTCTACAAGATTGGATTTTAAAGTTGTTTTATAGGCATGATGTCATTGCCATTTGGCTAGATCTACAAATATTATACTAGTACAGATCAGGAAGAAATAGGAGGTCCTTCTGAGAGAGTTGGAATAGTGTTGTGGATATGAATAAAAGGTCTCCTTTATTTTTAGGGGTATTATTTGATGATTGTAACTGAAAGGTTAAGAGTTTTTGTTTTCCTAGGGATAAAGTCTATTACATTATTTTTTATTTCAAAATATTAAGGGGATGCCCACATTTTGGTTACATAGTTAGCTTTTATACACTTTAAATCAGAGTTGTAAGTGTGCCCTTACCTAGAAAGTGTGTGCTGTAGCCAGGCAATGTACCATTTAGTTGTGAATTTAGCCTCTCCTTTCTCCCCCTTCCCATTTTTCAAATGGAAATTTCCAAGCTATCTGTACTGCTAGATTTTAAATGTACAGACATTATCCTCTCTCTCTTACTCTTGACTATGAGTACTGCCAGCTTCTCTTGGTATATTTGGTAGTTTATTTTTAGTTCCCTAAAATAAGCAATTAGTAGAGCTCTAACCGTAGAGATAGAAGAATATAGACAATTTCATGCTATGGTAGTTTTCTCAGTTTCACAAAATTTATTTATTTCCAAGCAAGGTAACTGAGTCCAAATACTTGAAACTGGAGAGGCTGTGAAGTGCAGCTGAAGATTTCTTTTGCTTTTTCTTTTTCTATTTTGTTCAGTTCTATGGACTTTTAAAAGATTAATTTGTAACAAAGCTCACTTATAAAAGCAGACAGTATCTTTTAATGCTTCATAAATAATTTGCTGATATGAAAGGATGGCTTGATAAAGCCTAAACAAGAATTTTGGAAAAACATCAAATGGAAGAAGATGTGAAACTGTTTTTACAATAAACAACTATTTTGCTTTTAAGAGAATTGGAGAAATAATAGCTGAGTCTAGTAACAAAATGACTGTTAGCTTCCATGATGGGAAAACATCTTGGTGCCACTGATAAGATTTGCTTACATTTTAGTATTTTAGACTTACAGTGTGTTTTCTCATATTTACATCATTGATAAAATGATATTAATTAATGTGTTATATTATTATGTATCATTAAAAGATGGTTAGGAAAGAAATTTTTAACAACTGGAGAAACAAGTTTTGTAAAGCAAGAGGTGAAGGCACTTGCCCATAGTCGCTTAGCTGGTATTGGTAGAACTTGTACTCAACAAAGGTCTTCTGGTTCTAAATCACTGTCTCTGTACACTTAATTTCAAATGGTTTTAGGAATTGTACTGAGCTAAATAATCCATTCAATAGTAGAAGACTGGGAGGGAAGAAGAGGGAAGTCATATTAACTCAGTAGTAGAATACTGTTTTATTCATTGGCTAAAGAAACAGTCTGTACTCTTCTTTAAAACGTGCACCGTGGCATCTTGGAGCATGAGATGTTGGAAATCATCTGATCCAACCATTTCTTTTCTTTTCTTTTTTTTTATTAAATCATAGCTGTGTACATTAATGCAATCATGGGGTATAATGTGCTGGTTTTACATACAATTTGAAATATTTTTTTTTTTTTTTTGAGAAAGAGCCTTAACCTGTCACCCTGGATAGAGTGCAGTGGTATCACAGCTCACAGCAATCTCCAATTCCTGGGCTCAAGCAAGTCCCCTGCCTCCGCCTCCCAAGTAGCTGGGACTACAGGCGCCTGCCACAATGCCCGGCCATTTTTTGGTTGCAGCCGTCATTGTTGTTTAGCGGGCCTGGGCTGGATTTGAACCCACCAGCTCAGGTGTACATGGCTGGCGCCTTAGCCCGTTGAGCCACAGGCACCGAGCCTTTTTATTGTTTTTATTTTTTTTTATTTTTTATTTATTTTGCAGTTTTTGGCCTGGGGCTGAGTTTGAACCCGCCACCTCTGGCATGTGGGTCTGGCGCCCTACTCACTGAGCCACAGGCACTGCCCGCAATTTGAAATATTTTCATTGAACTAGTTAACATAGCCTTCATGGCATTTCCTCAGTTATTGTGTTCAGACATTTATATTCTGCATTTAGTAAGTTTCACCTGTACCTTTCCAAGATGCACCGTAGGTGTGATCCCACCAATCACTCTCCCTCCACCCTTCCTCCCCCTCAACCATTTCATTGTATAGATAAGGAAACAGAGATCATGTATACGGGATGTTTTGTCGCTGACAGTTTTGGAGAGTGACTTTGTACTTGTTTTCTCTCAGAAGTTTAAACACAGTAAAATATATTCTTTTCAGAACTATTTTGATGTTCAAGTTCTAACTCTGTCATTGGAAGAGAACAAAGATCTTGTTGTAGTTTAAATTTGTACATGGGACGCTCTTGCAGTGGGTTCATTTTGTGGTTTTGTATAAAAAGATGGATCGGTTCATTTTAATTCAAGTTAATATAGTTGGTTCTGGGGTTTGATTTATAATTTAGTTTGTGTTTGAGTCTTAGTAATACAAATATTAAATTATGCATTTGCTGAACCACCTTGATGCCTAGCTCTGCAGATCCAAATGTAGTTTTTTTTTTTGTTTGTTTAAGTGACAGTGTCTTTTCTCTGTTGCACTGGCCCAATCATAGCTCTCTGAAGCCTTTAACTTGTGGGCTCCAAGTGATCTTCCCACTTCAGCCTCCCAAGTAGCTAGAACTATAGGTGTACACCACCATGCCTGGAAAATTATTTCAACTATTTTTTGTAGAGATGTGTTCTTGCTATGTTTCCTAGCTAATCTCAAACTCCTGTGCTCAAGCAACCCACCCCCCTTACCCTCCCAAAGTCCCAGGTTTGCAGGCACAAGCCACTGAGTCTGACCCCAAATGTAGTTTTTTTATCATTATATTTTAAAGGGCATAATAAGGCCAAGGAGGGTAGATAGCTTGAGCTCAGGAGTTCGAGAATAGCCTGAGCTGGAGTGAGACCCCTATCTCTAAAAAAAAAATAGTCAGACATTGTGGCAGACTCCTATAGTCCCAATTGTTTGGGAGGCTGAGGTAAGAGGATTACTTGAGCCCAAGAGTTTGAGGTTGCTGTCAGCTATGATGCCACAGCACTCTACTGAGGGTGACCAAGTGACTCTCTTATCATGAAGATAAATAAATAAAAATAAAAATAAATAAATAAAAGGTCATAATAGCAATTTAAAAAAATAGAAAGGAGTGAACTTTCTAGACTGGGACTTTCTAGTCTAGAACTTTCTAGACTTTTAAAATAAGAACTATCTTTTAAAAAAAAATTTGAATTTGTATTGAAAGAACACGTATTGTGTGGCTGTCCACGTGCCAAAGATGTGTGCTAAGTGCTATAAACGTAAAATGGAGTGTTGCATTTTCCATGTAAAACAAGGAAGGTCAAATAAGTTGTGCTGGAGAATTTTCATGGTTAAGAGAGTTTAGACTGGTGTAGAGTGAAACTAGATCCAAACCAGATCCATGTACCAGTTCCATGCCAAGTGATCTACCATCTCTGTGTTTCAGTCCCCTTTTCTGAAGATGGGGTTGGAATCTCAATCTCTCTGTCTCTCTCTGTCTCTTTCTGTCCCTGTCTCTCTTCCTCTCTGTCTCATGAACTTCTTGTAGGAATTAAATAAATTAATATTTAAAAAATGATAAAAACAGAGGCTAGCACGTAACAGCCATACATTTGGCTCCTACCGTGACCATGACCATTATCGCAACTCATGATTCTTCTCACACACGGGTTTTGTGGGTCCACTGAGATGATCCACGTGACCTGCCAGCACAGCCTCCCGTCTCTTGGGAGCTGCGGTGTTATCATCACCCTCCGTACCTTCATCCCTGAAGTAACCCTTCAATCTTAACAAGGAAGTTCATATCATAGTCGGCCTAGAGAACTTTTCTAAAAATTCACGCCCCATAGACTTTGATTCACCCGGTCTCAGGTGTAACCTGAACCACCCCAGGTTACACAAACCACTGCTTTCAACAATGAAGGAGGAAAGAAAACTTTGAAGGTTTCCCCGGGGTTGTTATTTTCTTGCAGACTCAGCTTAAAGATGTAGGAAGAGCAAACTGCCCTTGCCCAGAGGGTTTGTGATAGAAACTCCTGCAGGATGGTGTTCCTCAATTCAGGAGGAAATATCTTCCAGGTTATTGGTTAGGCTCCTGGATAGCACCCCAAAACCTAGTTAACCAACCATGAAACTGACGCAATACTCATTTACATCGAATATTTATTTAAAATATGTCTTGGGCAGCGCCTGTGGCTCAAAGGAGTGGGGTGCCGGCCCCATATGCCGGAGGTGGCAGGTTCAAACCCAGCCCCAGCCAAAAACCGCAAAAAATAAAATAAAATAAAATAAGTCTTGTTCCATTGCCAGAAACTAATCAAACCAAAAGAAAGACGTCATCTTTACTGTGATGTAAGAGGGAAAACAAACATGTTTGCTTAGAAGAGCATGGAAAGAAATACTGAGACTTAAAGTTGCCTATCAGAATTGTCAAGAATTATGCATTTTGATTCTATCCATTTTGAATCTAAACTGATCCCCTAAACATCAAAATCTATTGTTCTTGGTTTAGGTCTTCTGTTAACTATAATCTTTCAAAGAAGTTTTTGGTGTTTGGCTCAGAAATTTTATAAAATGAGTTTTGCTTTTTTCAGGGTACACTTTGTATTTAAAGAGGGAGAGGAAATGGGAACTTTTTTTGGTTAAAAACATTATCCGAGGGAGTGTTTACTCTGGGTTTAGGATTTTAAAAGACAAAGGTGTGTGTGCCCCTAGACAGAGCAAGATGCCAGGGACCAGCATCCCGCAGGCCAGACCTACGTGAAAGACTTTTCACTCTTTAACTTTCTTCTGGGATTTTATAACTTTCCTTTTAAACTTTACACATCATGAATGTTTTTCTATGTCATTTATTATGATTATTTAAAACAGTGTCAATAAATTTCTGTTAAATGGCTGCACCATAGTTTATTCAAGCTACTCACTATGGTTAGACAACAAAGTTATTATCAGTGTTCTCGATAATTCTGTGATCAATATTCTTATAATCACTAACTACAATCCTAATGGTGTCCACGACATGTTTTTGCAGTAGGACCACTGGACCCAAAGGACCAAAACAGTTAAAGATTTTTGACAGATGTTGCCAAATTTCCCTCTTGTAAGGTAGTAGCTGTTCATGTGTTCACTACTGCTCAAATGTCTAATTTTCATATCATCACAGACAATAGATGATACCAATTAAAAATATCTTATGAAATTATTAGATGAAAAACATAACCCTGATAGAGAATATAAACTTAGACTTAGGATAAATGACTTACCTATGTGTGAAGCCAAATATTCCATTGTAGAACTCTCTGAATTCTACATACTGAGAACCCAGACATTGTAGTGTCTAAAATGGGGTGTGGCAATCCATGGTCCAGCATGATAAAGCTAGAAGTTGTTAGAACACAGAAGAAGGTGTGGTAAGTTCTGAGGTGATGTTGTCAGGGAAGGGTTTAGGGAACAGGCGGTGCTAATATGAATCCTGAGGAATAGGAGGGATTCCAGTGGAGCAGACGGTTCTGAGAAGAGACAACTGAACGGGGAAAGACCGAGAGCACAGAAGTGCACTGAGTGTTGGGTCCATGGATGTCGGACATGCCTGCGAGGTTCATCCATGTACTTTCTCCCCTTAATGAAAAAATGGCTCGTTTGATTGCCAGCCATGTTTGCCAGATCTTTGACTTATGATCGTTTCCAAAATTTAGTCTATTTTCAAAGGAAAAATGTTTGTGAATATTGGAAATATCCAAACAGAGGGAGCATTTACAGAAAGAAATTCTAAAAAAGAAATTGGGCGATATTTGAATCTTTGAGATAAGGACAGTTCTTCAGAATATTTCCTTTAAAGGCAGCAGTCTTCTTTTTGGATGCAAATGGTTTTGGTATGGGGATGACAAGAATGTTATAAGGGAATGGCACAATATTTCAAGCAAAAATAAAAATAGTTCACAGTGGAAGTCAGTCAACTAGTATAGACTTTAATTATAGTTTTCTAGAACTTTAAGGTTTATACAAATTGGAAAAATTACTTGACCAGTTTCCTTCTTTTATAAATGAGGAAGCAATGGCTTAACATGTATGCAGAGCTGTGCTCTAAAGTACTTAAACATATTATTATGGGCCCCAAGGTCACAGAGCCCCCTGGTATGTCATAAAGCTTCCAGGAGATTACTCTGGAATATTCCACTGCATTTTGTGTGCACTTTTTTTTTTTTTGAGACAGTGTCTTAGTTTGTTACCCTTGGTAAAGTGCCTTGGTGTCACAGCTCACAGCAGCCTCCAACTCTTGGGCTCAAATGATCCTCTTGCCTCAGCTTCCCGAGTAGCTGGGACCACAGGTGCCCTCCATGATGCCTGGTTATTTTTAGAGATGGGGTCTTGCTCTTGCTCAGGCTGGTATCAAACTTCCGAGCTCAAGCAATCCTCTTGCCTTGGCCTCCCAAAGTGCTAGGATTACACGCATGAGCCACCATGCCAGCCGATGTGCACTTTTTAAAATAGAATTTATGTTTAACTTTATTTTGTATTGTAATTAACTATTTCTTTGTTTTACCTTCTGAATTATAAACTTGTTGAATTTGAGGTTGTGTCTTATTTTAGACAAGTCCTTTGAATGAAATGGTATTTGCAATTGAGTTCACAACCCAGATTTCGATATTTCCTTATACCCTATGTACTTTGACTCCAATTTTTTCCTTTTCAAAAAGCTTTATTGATAAATACTTCTCATATACTTCACTGATATTTTAGCATATTCATAGAGTTGTGCAATCCTCACCACAATCTAATTTTAGAACACTTTTTATCTCTCAAAAAGAAATGCCCCATACTCATTACTCATGAGTAATCAGTCCCCATTTCCTCCCACCTCACTGCCCCAGCCCCGGGGAACCACAAACCCCCTTTCTAGAATTCTTCCTTTGAATATTGAAATGTCAGTAAGACTTTGATACCACAGTGTTTGGTAAATGTCATGGAAAATAATTCTAATTTATTGTGATAAATTTACATTTTATCTTAGAGAATTTGATAGTTTTCAGTTTTAATTATTTATAACAACTAAATAGAGTAGCTTATGTGAAATGATTTATAAACCTTATGGAACTGAAATATATATAGTGATTTACTTTTCATATTAATTATAGTACTGTAAAAGTAAAGAATGATGGGAAAAATACTGCATTTGGAATCAGAAGGCCTGGATTTGATTCCTTACTTGCTGTTTGATCTCATTTAATGCACAAGTGATACACATATACAAATCCTCAGTTTTGTCACATAGACAGTAGGAATAACATGCATTCTATTTATTTGAGGAAGATGTTAGAGGCCCAGTGTGTTAATGCATACAAATTTGCTGCACAAAACTAGAGTGTTACTGAAATTGAAATATCAAATTTTATGTGGTTTATTTTTCTATAAAGAAACAACAAAAACCAATGACAATATTTATCCATGTATGATTTTACCAGTGTTCACTGCCGGAATACTTTTGAAAAGAGTGAAAGAACTCATTAAGCAAAGCTTCCGTTTGTCTCCATTCAGGTGGCAGAATGTTGAATACTAACCACCTTATGTCTTTGTGCAGTGCTAGGCCAGTTCATTTTTCTTCTTTCTTAGGGAATACAGCCAGCTTCCATATTAAGGTACATTCACTACCGGTAAAATCATACATTACCAAACAACTCAGATTCAAACAGGGAGTACATAAAAGGATGCATGTCTTCAGAGGAGGACTAATAGCCCCTGAGGCCACAGTTTCTAGTCAAAGGGAATGTTCTGAAGTCTTTATTCAATTTGAAATTAGGGCAGCCATGATTTTGAAAATCTGTACATCAGTAATCTTAGATGCTGGTGAGCACATGTAAAACTCGGAAAGGCTTGAAGAAGATCTTTCTTGAATTCAATACTAATTAAACATTCTGGAAATATCACATGATCCTTGTGTAATATCTGTATGGAGAGTGAGGTTTTGATAGGTAATGAATAACCAAAATTTAATGACTGCAATGACCCAGTGCTGTTTTGCATTACTTCTTGAAGCAGAACCTAGATTCCTTCATTACAAAGCCTGTCTTTGTGGAAGATCCTTGCATGATGTGGTGGTAAGAAAAGGGAAACATTACTCTTTTTAAAAGTAATTGCCTCTAATGGAAGCCTAATGACCTATTATGCTTATTTCTAAAAGCTGAGCAGCAAAGCTTGATAGGAAGCTAGTGAAAGATCTGAGAAATTATATAATCTAAACCAAAATTTCAGGAAATGACATGTGGTTTGGAATCAATACTTCATTAGACAATTTAATAATTCAGTAGTTTACTTGTGCCAAATGTCATCCTTACTTTAAAAACTGGAGTGATTTCTAGAAATGTGTCTGCAACAGTTGAGGGTTAGCTAGGGTAGAGGGCTGCTTCTGGCCAGCTGTCTTTTAGGTTTCAGTAGAGTATAGCCTCTCCAAGCTTCAGTTGCAGATTCAAGAGGGCAGTGAGAGTAGAATTTCCTTGTAGGTATTGAGATGATTAAGCTTAACAGTCAAGGGTGCCTTTGGATATTTTCAGGTTTAGCTTCCTCAACTTTTTAAAGATAGGGAGGCAGATGCTTAGAAGGGTTGAGTTGTCTGTCCCAGGATTTAATAGTTAGTGGCTGTTGCTGAACTGCTTTGATAAGGATATATTCTAGTTTGGGATTTTATGGAACTATACTACAAAAGTGTATTTTATGGGGGTTTCCAACTAAGACTGTTGACACCAAATAAATCAAGTAGTTAAGAGTGGACAATTTACTGGAGGATGGTTCCAATAAATAAATAAAATACACCTCTCTAGGTGAAATGGGAATGACAGTATCTAAACAGCTATTGAATCTCATTGTCAGTGTATGGGTGTTTATTTTATCATTCTCTGAATTATTCTTGAATATTTTCATGGTAAAAAGTCTCTTGAGTAATGACAGCACTACTTTAGGTAACCTGGCTTGGCCGGGCCCCCGAGGCCTTGCATACTTACCTGTTCAGAGTCATAAAGGAACTTGAACTGCCCACTCTGTGTATTCTTCAAATTTCAACTTAGGAGGGTAACACATGCATAATAGTTGAAAAGTGTCTTGGTTTACCTGCGTTAACGTGTACTGAATCTGTAGCTTTCATTTTTTTAGCGCATTTACATATAAATGGAAGACATTTTAAAACTCTCATTTTTTTTTCCTTTTACAAAAGCTACACATGCCTATTACAAAAGTTTGACTTCCCCAAGCGTGACATATGCAGTGTGGATATCCTCATTTACTGTGTCTTCCACATTTATCAAAGATACTAGAAATTTATCGAGATTCTATTCTTAAGCTCTGGAACTATCCTTATCTTGATGTAAGAAAGACACACAGGCTTTGCCAAAAGAATGATTTAGTCATAGCAAGTTTCTGCAAAACCCTGTCATAACTACATCTTTTTGTTATGCTTTTCTCATTTCTCTCAGCTTTTTACTTAAAGCTGCCGCTTGATAATTTGGCTTAATCACATATGGCACGGTTCTTTGAGGACACGTGCTGTTGTCTTTGAATCGTTACGTTTTAAACCTCATTGTATCTAGTGCTTTTTACATTGCCACATAAACTGGATTTTCCCCTTATCTGGTGAAAAAATTATAGAAATCAGAATGTTTAAAAATAGGGTTGTTCCTTATTTGTTGAAAATTATATCGCGCAACATACTTTATCCTGGTTTTAAAGAATAGATCAGAATGCATGTTGTTAGACTGGAAACGACTTAGTAAAGGTTGTTGGAGGACTTTAAAATTACTTATTTACGGTATCTAATTTGTGCTCTTGATTAATTGCTCTTGATTAACCTCCCTGCTCTTTAAATTCCATCAAAATTAGCAAATATTTTATTGCAGTTTGGGAGAAATTTTATTTAAGGCTCAAAGCACTGAAAAGAGCAGTGAAATGTTTTCTTTTCTTATAAGAGCCAGAAATTGAAGGCCAGGGGTCAACCGCACTCTGTTTTTTTCTGATACATACCTGTGTAGTGGGGAAAGGGGGTGGTCGATGAGGGTTAGAAGCAAGTGAGGCAGGGTGCTCAAAATGGTTCTGCATGATATTATTTTACATTGACATAATCTTTTAGGAGATTAAATAAAGAGTTAAGCTACTTGTGAAACAGGGCAGTGAAGGGAACCGTGAGTTGGGGGTGGGAAGATTGTCTTTCTGGACGTACCTTCACCTGGGTGAAGTGAAATGGATATGTGAGCTAACCGTGCTGAACTTTGTTGGTATTTTCATCTCACTGTTGGTTTCTCTGAGGTATAAAACATTGTTTTCTTTTTAGAAAAATCTCTGAATTCTATTGACAGAGGTGTGATGACATCAGCTTTTGAATATGCACCTACAGCAAGTGAACTTTAATGTTGTTTGACACATTCAAATAGACTTCATTAATTTTAAAAGATAGCATTTACATTTTATTCCCAGATAGATTTTAAGAGTGCCTACTTTGGTAAATGCAGAAAGGAAGAAAGAAGAAAATAAAACCTGCTAGTTGAGTCTGCTACTCATCGGGGCATGTTATTAATGTCTTTCTTTACTTTGTTTCACCCTTTTCTTCTTCCTGTACACAGGCATTCCTTGTTTTATTGCACTCTGCTTTCCTGTGCATTGTAGATAATGCAGTTTTTACCAGGTGAAGGTTTGTGGCGACCCGGCATTGAGGAAGTTTATCCGTGTCATTTTCCCAACAATATGTGCTCACTTCGTGTCTCTGTGTCACATTTTGGTAATTCTTGTGATATTTCAAACTTATTATTACATCTACTATTGTGTTCTGCATTCAGTGATCTTTGTTGTTACTATTGTAATTGTTTTGGGGAGCCACAAATGGTTGCCTTGTATGACGCAGACTTAACCAATAAATGTTGTATGTTTGGAATTCTCCACCGACTGGCCATTCCCCCATCTTATTCTCTCCTTGGGCTTCTTTATTTCCTGAGACCCAACAATATTAAAATTGGACCAGTCAGTAACTCTGCAATGTCCAAAAATATTACAATTGGACCAGTCAATAACCCTGACCATTGTAGAGTTGTCGACTGGTCGAGTTTTAATATTGTTGGGTCTGAGTGAAATCAACCCTTTACTTTAAATCAGTGGTTCTCAACCTGTGGGTTGTGACCCACAGCAACTGTATTAAAGGACCACAGCTTTAGGAAGGTTGAGAACCACTGCTTTAAATAAAGAGCTAGAAAATGGTTAAGTTTAGTGAAAGAAAGCATTGAAAGCTGAGATAGGCCAAAAGCTAAGCCTCTTGGGGCAGTTGGCCAGGTTGTGAATGCAAAGGAAAAGTTCTTGAAGGAATTAAATGTGCACTTCAGTGAATGCACGAACGATGAGAAAGTAAAACAATCTTGTTGCTTGATACCAAGAATGTTCAAGTGATCTGGACGGAAGATCAACCTACCTACAACATTCACTGAAGTCAAAGCCAAATTCAGAGCAAAGCCCTACCTCTCTTATATTCTATAAAGGTGAGAGAGAGATGGAAGCTCCAGATGGAAAGTTTGAAGCTAGCAGAGGTTGGTTCATGAGGTTTAAGGAAAGAACCCATCTTCATAACATGAAACTGGGAAGTGAAGGAGCAAGTCTTTGAGGGGCTGAAGACTTCAGTGGGGAAGTAACCGCAGATACCGCGGAAATAGCAAGAGAACTAGAATTAGAAGCCGCAATCTCACGGTAAAACTTGTGTGGATGGAGACTTTCTTCTAATGGATGAACAAAGAAAGTGGTTTTTTGAGAAGATTTCTACTCCTGGTAGAGATGTTGTGAACACTGTGCAAATGGTAACTTAGGATTTATTAATAGAATATTACATATTAGATAAGCTTATTTGATAAAGCAGACGCTTTGAGAGGGTTTGAGAGGATGGACTCCAGTAATGAAATAACTTCTGCAGATAAAATGCCATCAGGCAGCATGATGCGTTACAGAGAAATCTTTTGTGAAAGGAGAGTCAATTGACGTGACCAACTTAATTGTTGTCTTATTTTAAGAAATTGCCACAGCCATCTCCTCCTTCAGCAAACCTCCCTGATCCATCAGCATCCATCAGCTTCAATGCAAAACTCTCCACCAGCCAAAACATTCCAACTTGCTGAAGGCTCAGGTGATCATGAGCGTTTTTTTAGCAATAAAAGTTTTAAATTAAGGTGGGTACAGTCTTCACTTAATGTTGCAATAGGTTCTTGGAAACCGTGACATTAAGTGAAGTGTATGACAAATCCATTTTACCATAAGTCAACTGATATAAACAAGAGTTAAGTTTCTGTGGCATATTTATTACCATAAAACATAAGCAAACTTCTAAATAAAGACAAAAATACTTCTAATATTAAACGTTAAAATACATGTGAGCTTTATATACATTTAAGACATATTAGTAGGCTGGCATGGTGGCTCACACCTATAATCCTAGCTCTCTGGGAGGCCGAGTTGGGTGGATTGCTTGTGCTCAGGAGTCTGAGATCAGCCTGAGCCAGAGCAAGACTCCATCTCTACTAAAAATAGAAAAAACCTTTGTCGGAGGCATAACCTGCAAATATTTTCTCCCATTCTGAGGGCTGTCTGCTTGCTAAACTTACTATATTCTTGGCTGTACAGAAGCTTTTTAATTTGATCAGGTCACTGCTTCAATTGCCTGGGGAGTCCTCCTCATAAAATATTCACCCAAGCCAATTCCTTCAAGAGTTTTCCCTGCACTTTCTTCTAGAATTTTTATAGTTTCATGTCTTAAGTTTAAGTCCTTAATCCAGTGAGAGTCTATCTTAGTTAATGGTGAGAGGTGTGGGTTCAGTTTCAGCCTCTTACAGGTCACTTGCCAGTTCACCCAGCACCATTTGTTAAATAGAGAGTCTTTTCCACACTGAAAGCTTTTAGTTGGTTTGTCAAAGATCAAATAATGGTAAGTAGCTGGATTCATCTCTTGGTTCTCTATTCTGTTCCAGACATCTACCTCTCTGTTTTCGTGCCAGTACCATACTGTTTTGATCACTGTTGATTTATAGTAGAGTCTCAGGTCTGGTAGTGTGATTCCTTCTGCTTTGTTTTTATTTCTGAGTAATGTCTTGGCTATTCGAGGTTTTTTCTGATTCCATATAAAACGAAGCATTATTTTTTCAAGATCCTTAAAATATGACAATGGAGCTTTAATAGGAATTGCATTAAAATTATATATTGCTTTGGGAAGTATGGACATTTTGACAATATTGATTCTTCCCATCCATGAGCATGGTAAGTTTTTCCATTTGTTGACATGTTCAGCAATTACTTTTCTTAGGGTTTCATAGTTCTCTTTATAGAGATCTTTCACCTCCTTTGTTAGGTATACTCCCAGATATTTCATCTTTTTTGGTGCTACTGTGAAGGGAATGGAATCTTTGACTGTTTTTTCAGCTTGG